>JAOANR010000001.1:39869391-40073260 GCA_030278955.1 Hygrophila difformis | reverse complement strand
CACCCAAAACGATTAAGGCAGTAAGGAGTTTTCTTGGTCATGCTGGTTTTTATAGAAGGTTTAATTAAAGACTTCTCTAAAATAGCAAGACCTTTATGTAATCTTCTTCATAAGGATGTTTTCCCCCCCCCCCCCATCTGACATTTAGCTTTGAAGAAGATTGCTTGACTGCTTTTAAGACCTTGAAGGAGAAACTAATCACTGCACCTATAGTTCAGTCTCCTGATTGGAGTCTACCTTTTGAACTTATGTGTGATGGAAGTGAGAAATGCAGTAGGAGCAGTTTTGGGGCAACATAAAGAAGGCAAACATCATGTTATCTATTATGCTAGCCATACTCTTAATGATGCTCAGATAAACTACACTACTTTACAGAAAAGGAAATGTTATGCTGTAGTTTTTTGCTTTTGACAAGTTCAGACAGTATTTATTGGAGCTCAAACTATAGTTTTACACAGATCATACTGCATTAAGATATCTCTTCTCAAAGCAAGAAGCCAAACCTATGCTGATAAGATGGGTTTTACTTTTACAAGAGTTTGACATTATTATTAAAGACAGAAAAGGAAAAGATAATGGAGTAGCAGATCATCTTTCTAGATTGGAGGAGAAAATAGAGAAGGAGGAAGTTGTAAATGATAAATTTCCTAGATGAACAGTTGTATGCTTTGCAGTTGCATCATTTGATTGTCCTTGGTTTTCAGATTTTGCTAATTATCTAGCTTGCAAGATTGTTCCAAAGTTTAAAGACTCTCATCAGAAGTCAAGGATTTTTCAGAGAAATTCAGAAATACTATTGGGATGATCCCTTTTTTATTTAAGTTTTGTTCTGATCAGGTTATTAGACGCTGTGTTCATGAAAGGAAGGTTTTCAAATTGTTAGAAAGTGTCATGAGAATCCTCTAGGAGGCCATCATGGTCCTGCTAGAACTGCTAGAAAAGTTCTAGACTGTGGCTTTTACTGGCCAACTATCTTTCTGGATTGCCAAAACTTATAAAGATGTGTGACAGATGCCAAAAAAAAAAAAAAAGATTGGGAAACATTTCAATGAGAGAAGAAATGCCTCAAAAAGGAATTTTAGAAGTAGAGATATTTGATGTGTGGGGAATTGATTTTATGGGACCTTTTCCCCCATCATTTGGTAATCACTACATTCTAGTGGCTGTTGATTATGTCTCAAAATGGGTAGAAGCAGTAGCCTTACCCAATAATGAAGCTAAACAAGTTACTAAATTTCTGCAAAAAGAATATTTTTACCAGGTTTGGAGCCCCTCGTGTGCCATAATATCTGACGGAGGATCTCACTTTGTAAATAAACTCTTTGAGAAGTTGCTGAAACAGTATGGTGTTCATCATAAAGTTGGATCACCATATCATCCTCAGACAAGTGGACAGGTGGAGGTATCTAATAAGGAAATCAAGCATATCTTACAAGCTTCTGTGAATATTACAAAAGAAAAGACTGGTCAAAGAAGCTGGAGATGATGCTTTATGGCATACAGAACTGCTTTTAAGACTCCTATAGGAATGTCTCCCTACAGAATTAGTTTTGGAAAAGCTTGCCATCTTCCAGTTGAGCTAGAACATAGAGCATATTGGGCCATTAAGATGCTCAACATGGATCTTCAGTCAGGACAAGACAAGAGGAAGTTTGATCTGTCTAAGTTGGAAGAGATGAGACTGGAAACATATGAAAGCATCAAGATTTATAAAGATCGAACCAAGAAAAATTCATGATTCAAAAATTAAACATAAGGAATTTTCTGTTGGTCAATTGGTTTTTGCTTTATAATTCTCGTTTGAAACTATTTCCAGGTAAGCTCAGATCAAGGTGGACAGGACCATTCCCCATTGTAGCTGTTCATGACAACGGAGCAGTCACAATCATGCTCAGTGAAGGAGGAAAAGACTGTAAATGGACACAGGCTAAAAGAATATATTGGTCAACAAGATTTAAATATCCAAACTGAATATTTGGATAACCCTTAGTATTTCTTCTTATTCTAAAAATAAAAAAATAAAAAAAAAAATTAGGGGGGGGTGGATACTACCAGGTTAACTGAGTAGTATTTCCCCGTTTCTTTTGATATATGTTCATCTCAATTCTTATATTCTATATTTTCAGGAATTCGAGAATTAAGCTGTGATGGAATGAAGAAGTATGAGATTACAGATCTTCAACCAGGTTTTGAGTGTTATGTGTTTGGAAATAAAGTATGAATAGGATTCTGAGGCCACGCTCTTGTTAACTTTGACAAAGCGTGATTTAAAAAGAACTACTCTCACTCACGCTTTGTAAAAGTTATAAAGCGAGGTGATCAGTTCAAATTCTCATTTTATGAAATCTGATATGTTTTTAATAATAATAAGAGTTTTATGTTTACGCTTTGTCGAGATACAAAGCGTGACCATTTTCTCTGAAAGCTGTGCAAGAATCTTTCCTCGCTTTGTAATTTACAAAGCGAGAGACGGTTTCTATAACCACGCGATGACAATTGACAAAGCGAGAGCCTGGGGAATATTGAACGGATAGATTTTCAAACTTCTTAAGACCAAAATACCCTTATTCAGACTCTTCTTTTTCCCTTACGCTAACCATCACACGTCGTTTCAACCGCTTGTAATTATGGCAGAATTTAGTTTTTTTTTCTGCTATAAAAATCTAGTCGAATCTTTCTCTCCTTTCATCTCAAACATTCCCACATTAGAACAATTATCCTACAACCATTATCAGAAATTAGAATGGCTCGCAACGCAGCTCCAATGCTAAGAACCATCCATTGCAGGATATTCCTGACTCGAAATTTTAGGAGACATCTGTCAAGACTGGGAAAGGAAGAGATGAAGGATGTAGCCAGAGCAGCCCCAACTTGCAAGAAGTTCTTTAGAGCAAGTAAGGCGCCTGTAGTATGGAGGAGAGCAAATGTAGTGAGGGCGAATCACTGCGGAAAGACGCTTGATCGCTCACTACACACAAGATAATGCAAAGATGCAGAGAGGCAGGGAACTTTCATGCTCAACTTGAACCTGCCTCTCGGGTTCTGTTTTTTTTAAGCAACACAGGGCTCATGGTAAGCCGCTTTTGGAAATCCCAAGCCCTGGAGGAATTGAGATAATCATCACCCTTAAATCTTCATCAAGGCTTCATTTCTTCTGAGTTCAGAGAGCCTTGAAGAGATTGATGAAGGATTGTATCTGCTTGGATCAATCCTTAAAGAGGGAGAACATATCCACAAGATTAAGGAGAAGGATCAGCAGGGTGTTTATTGACAGTGAAGAAGAGCCTAATCCTTTTCGGGGGACAAGGGCAATCGCTATTACTGTGATTACATAGCGCCACACAGTAGGGACTTAGTTAGGGAACCTCCACACTATAATTATGGGTGCCACAAACATTGATTGTTTGTGTTGTGAGGTTACTAGTTTGATTAGAGAATTAAGAGAAGATATCAATGAACATGTAATTGAATCTGAGTCAGAATTAGAAACCGATTCAGATTTAAATTAAATGATTATGTATTCTCTTAATTTTTGTTTGATTTTGACGCCTCTGATGATGATAATACGATTTTTTTTTTTACTCCTCGCTTTATTCTTGTGAAAAGAAAATGACTTGATCTTATCTTTTACACTAGATTCTTATCTGAGTCATTTTAAATAAATTTGTTTTCAAATAGGCTTATTTTAGGCTTAATCATTACTCTCTGCAGAGGACAACGATTTACTATCTTGACCCCTGCAGTTCTTAGATAGAAATAGGGGCGGCTATATCCTTGCAGTCATTCCTCTCAGTTGTCATTTCAAAAACTTTTCATCAGTCTTTCTTTTCCTTTTCTCTTCCGAGAAGAAATCGTCACACACCAATACTACCATTCTCAATCATTCTCGTAGCAAGTTCATTCAGAAACCCCAGTCGACGGACAAACATAGCTGAGAACAATCCGTAAGCAATCTAGTTTATACTATCTTTCACATTCTTGAATGTTTGTCCCCGGATTACGCTTTTAGACCTAGGGTTCATGATTCGAATTTTCGATAAAGTTCATTTGGCTTTAGAAATCGGAAAAACTAAACATTTAGATTTCTCATAACTGAAAGCCGTTTCTTTAAACTCATTTAAACAATGATTAATTTGGAGAGTTTCTTCTGAAATCTTAGTTTGTAACTGATGCATTGTCTATATGAGACTATTGGAGCTTCGCAATAGAAATGAAATCCCATTTTCGAATTGTTAGTTCCACCATTTAGAATAAAAGTTCGCTTTTGTATTCTTATTGTATTCTTTTCTGGAAACTGAAATGCTAGGAATCCTCAACTCTTTGGACCTCAGATATCTCATTTACCCACTGAGTTGCTGGAGATATTTTTGTCAAGACTTGGAAAAGACAATGTAAGGAGGAACTCTTTAGGGTAGCAGAAGTCTCTCATATTCTATCAAGCGAGCAAACTCATCTTGTGTTCAAGAGAGCAAACCTGGAATCATGTATGAGGTGGAGGTGAAGATGTCTATCTTTGATAATCAGAAAAGATTCATTCAAGAATGCCAAAATGCAGGGAACTTTATGTTCAATATCGAACCTGCATTGATAGCATTTGTTGATGAACGGGATGAGAAGAAAGGCCTTTTGAACTCCTTAAGTCAGGACTAGACGAATGAAACATCAACCCACCATTCTACTCAGAACAATGCTTCTCTTAACAAAACAAGATGACAAGCTAAATGAAGCAGGTTTAGAGTTGATCAAAAACAGCAGCTTCAAATGTTTTAGAGGTTGTTTTCATTTAAACTCTACCTTTTTCATTGGTTAATCCATATTCCAAGAATCCCAAACCATTTTCAAGGCCGAGAAGAGAGAAGTTATTGCAAGACTCATACATTGCAGGAACGGGCCTTGTTACCACCACATATTAGGATGGACTGTATTCCTTGTCAATTCTTTGACATGGTAAGGCAATTCAGATTGTATTGTGGTGAGGTGTTCCCTGATGAATTTTTGTGGACTGATTCTGATGATGAAGAAATTGTTAATCCTTGAATAGTTCAGTATTTTCTAGAGTAAGGAAATGCTATGGCTATAATTTTTGTATTTTCAGGAATCTTGGGATGTAATTTGGAACCACCTATTAATATGTTTTTATTAAACCTGTTACTTTACAATTCTTGTACTTTCTCTCCTTTATGCTCATTTTTTTAATTCAATCCAATCATTAACTAGTGATGAAACAGGAAGCTCCTCATGAAACCAAAAATGTTATCAAAGGAGTCTGGATCAGGGGGAAACTCAGATCACAGCACTTCACTATGAGATTCTTGAGAAAATCTCTTAAGCTTGGTGTTTAACCATCAATTGCAAATGTTGAATGAGGCTTCTAACATCCTTTAGGCTGAAAGAGGAGTATATTCAAGAATGAAAGGAAAGGATTGGTAACCTTAATGAAGGAATTGAGGGTAGCTTTTGATAAGTATGAAGATGATTTGATTTAGAGTCTGATAAAAAAAAAAATCTAACTAGACTCAATGCATAATTTAGTAGCCTTAATACTTTCAATTTTTACCCCTCCTTTGTTTTCAACTAATCTATTTTTGTCCAAGCTTTGCTTGTGTGGGTTTATTACTCAAATTTTAAGTTAATATTCAAACCCACTGATGTGGCAGGCCTAGACCTAATGAGTATAATCTAAGAGAGGAAAAACGCTTGAGTATCCTACTCTGCAGCTTTTTAAACTAGGCCAGCCCACTTCTTTTATACCCAATAGACCCCCATATCTTTTCAAATCGTTTTCATATCTGTCCATATTCTCTCTCGAGAGGAGAAACCGCCATTATCAAGCTTCTCTTCTTCCATTTGCGAAATTTCATTCAGAACCGTTCGAAATACCGATCAACTCCAGGATCACTCTCAAATGGAAGGCAACAATCCGTAAGCTTTCCATTCATACTTCATTTCATTCTTCCCGGTGTTTCATTTCTTCAGAGTTTTTCTACTGCATCCTGCATCTAAATGCTTGACTAGTGATACTAGGGTTATATTTTAACATTTCGCATAATCTCTTCTTCATTCATTCACATTTTCCTTAAAATTGTAGAAATTTGAGTAAAATTTTCATTAATACATACATCTGATTTTCCTTCTTTAAAACCGCTCAAACAGCAGTAAAGAGCAGGCTTCTGCTTTCTCTCTTTAACACTATGACTGATCTTCCACTGGAACGTCATTGGGGAGATTTTTTGTCACGAGTAGGGCAGAGCCAGGCTTCGAAGATTTGCTCCATTGCAAACGAACTTGTTCAACATTCAAAATGGTTTCAAACTACCCTACTGTTTTCCAGAGATTTAATGTAGAGGATCCGGCTTTTAAAAGGATTTCTAATGAATCTCCTGGAAAAGCCAAGTTCCTACACTCCTGCGAAAGGCTAAAAATCATATACTGAACCTACATAAGGCTATGGAACTTTCACACAGGGTAAAGAATACAAGGCGTTTCAAAATCCTGGAAGAAGGGATAAAAGATAATTCCAAGTTTTCTCAATATTTTAAAGCCTTATGTTGTTTTAAGCCGAGTTTCTAGAAAGGAAATAGATGCAGGGCTTCATCTCATTAGTCCTATATTAAATGATAGGTTAAATAGCTACGATTTTAGAAATGATCTTCTCACTTTACTCTCAGAATGGGAATATGTCCCGAATCCCTTCTTAGGACAGAAAAAGAGGGAACTCTGCATTATTAATGATCATGATCTGGAAAACTTTCATAGGCCATTATATTTTAATCATAGAGCAGATCAGATCAACTATCTTTGTTGTGATATAAGTAGAGCAATAGCTGATTTTAGGATGGCAGCAAAGGGAGAACTCTGATAACCATAGCATTAATGAATAATTCTTGGATGAAGAAAGAAGAGATTGATGCGTGTGACAAGTCTTCTGGTATTTAGATTTTTGAAACGGTCACCAAATCAAGTCTTTTGTATCATGTAATGCAGCTTGGTTTTGTTAATAAAATCTAATCTCTATTTCTTAATTACTGCATAAATGATGAGTTTTACTCTTAATTCTGTGCTCTTCCTCCTTTACTTTTCAGAAATGTCGAAATCCCTCAACTCTTGGAAACTCAAATATTTGATTTACCAACTGAGTTATTGGGAGACATTCTGTCGAGATTAGGAATGGAGAGCATAAAAACAATTTTTAGAGCATCTGAAGCATCTAAGCAGTTCTTCTCAGCGAGCAGGTCATCATTAGCTCTAAAGAGAGCTAATTTGGAAACCTGTGCTATTTGGAGAGGAAATGTTTACCCAAGTAATCAGGTCCAAGTTCATTAAAGAATGTCAGGATGTAGGCAACCATATGTTTAACATCGAGCCTGCACTGATAGACTTGTGGATGATTAAAAATGAAGAAAAAGCTTATGAAATCTTAAAGCCCGGATTAGATGATAAACACAAACCAACTGTTTTCATTAAGATCTCTTCTATTGCTTTCAAACAAGACCCACAACTGGATGAGGAAGGAATTCAATTGATTGAATCTGTAACCCAGGATCCCTTCGATTTAGCTTTCCTTAAAATTAGTGTTCTGCACTGGCTTCTTACGGTGATAAGTTCCCAAATCCATTCCGTTGATCAAGAGGAAATGAGTTTTTGTAAGAATCACTCCCTTCAAGAGCGACAGCAATTACCCTTCAATGAAAGGATGGAGTGTGTTCCATGTGAATTGTTGACTATGTCAAGCAATACAGAAGAGCAAGTGGAGAACTGGGCATATTATTTGATTGGGAGCAATGGAACAATGGAGAAGAAGAGCAGAATGAAGATGAATTGCTAGATTTAGACTAGTGTAGAAATCAAGCAGTTCATAATCTCCTTTGCTTGTAATCTTTTGTGCTGGGCAAAGAATTCTCTGGATGACCTAAACTGTACATTCCTTTTGCATTAATGAATTTCATTCTCTAGTTTTTAATTCAACTATTGTTTTTAATCCTACTCAGCTGTGAAATTGGAAGCTCTTCAAAGCAACCAAGGACTTCAATAAAGAAATCTGGATCGGGGGAAACTCATATCACAGATCTTCCTTATGAGATTCTTGGAAACATTCTATCGAAATTGGCATTTGATCACCTTGAGACTGTCTTTAACTGTAAATTAGTCTGCAAAGAGCTTGAAAAGGCTACCCATCATCCTTTAATCTTGAAAAAAGCTTCTCTTGAAGAATTTTCTGCGTGGGGATGGGGGACTTTTGAAGAGACACAAAGACTTTTTTCTTGAAAGTTGCAGAAATGCAGGAAATTGGATGTGCCAGCTACAAGAGGCACTGCGTTGTTTGTTCAAGTTAAGAATGAACAAGCAGCATTTGAGCTTTTAAAACCTGCAATCACTGATAATCACCCCCATCGCATTTATGTAAAAGCTCTTATGCTTTTGAGTAAGGATGAAGTTGAAGAACAAGAGAAGGGAATTTGGCTCTTTGCTACTTTGTGTAAGAATAGACGAAGGCTCAAGGATCTTCGGCTTCAAGTCAGAGGGTGGCTATCAAATTATGAGAATTTTTCTCACCTTTTCAAGGACAACCTAAGAAGAGACTTTGCAATCTTAGGAACTATTATGATAATAATCACGGCCCATCAAGGAACACTTATGGAGTTACCTCAATTTACTGCATGAGGTGCTTAGTCTCTGAGCACTGTAATCTGTTCCTCAGATTTGGAATTGAGGCATAGACGCCCCCCTCATTTGTAATTGATAGATTGAATGTCATAAGAAACACCATGCTTTGTAATTCCATATTATTAGCAAGAATCTGATGAATTCTATATTTTGTTTTTGATTGATGATGTTATGATTGTAAGTTCTCTGTTATTTTTATTCTGCAATAAGTAGACTTAGTCAGCATTGAGATCTTCACATTTAGAGCAAATCTCTAAATGTGAGTATGGAGATATCATGAAAAGAATGATGAATATAAAAAGGAAAACCTGGTAGTATGTTTCCTTTTATCATCTGCACATTTATCATGTGAGTATGGTGACACTAGTTAACCAGTTTATTCTTATTTCTTTCTTAAGGATTCATAAGATGACCTATGAAGAACTTCTAGCTCGAGGTATAGAATCAGATAAGAAAGAGAAATCATTCTTGACGATGAGAAAAACAACAAAAATGGTGGAAACTATTCGGAAAAGCGGTGGATGGTCAGGGATGGAAATTTCACCTCCGATCTTTTGTCAATCCATTCATGATTCAACATATACCAGATAAAGAAAAAGAATCGCTGATGATTGATTTAGAAGAAGCATTCTGGGATAAGATGAATAAATTTTGGGATGACCAAATGATATTCCTCATCAATGACAGGCATCTGCCTAATGAAATCAGACTTGAAAGACTTTTGGAAAGGGAAAAGAAGTGCATGGCTGAGTGGAATCAGGAATGCTACAGAATTATCATCCAAAAGATCAAGTAGGGCTGGAGTTGGATTACTTTGATCCTCAACCACTACCTAAATATGTGAAGCGACTCACCAAACATTGCTGCAAACTTCAAGAAATCCGAAATGCTAGAGTCTATGATGCTCAGCAGGCACTCCCTGCATACATGCCTCCAACATTCTTGAATAAGAAGGGACCCATTGAACAAAATTTCTTGACAAATTTGGCCCTGGATAGGATTATTGATGCTCGAATCAACTTGAGACATGACCTCGAGCCTCATTTCAAGAAAGCTAAACAAGGCAAGATGGTATGGAAAGATGTCCTTAGAACCATTCAGGAAGCTAGGAATAGCTGGATCAGACATATGAATGAGTGGGCTAAGGGACTAAATCTAAAGAGAAGGATTCTTAAACCAGGGGTTGACAAGGAAACCTAATGAGGAATTTCCACTAGAAGAGTTTGCTGATTTGATATCAGAACAGCAAGCATGGGTTAAGGATGCAGAGGAGAGAGAAGCTGAGAGATCAGGGAAGAACAGGAAACAAAGATCAGATGCAAAACAGACACCACAAAATATAGTAAGGAACATTTTCAGAGAATCTGTTGTTAATGAAGGACTGGAACCTATAACGAATTTCAGGAAAATTTCAGCCCCATCAATAACATCAGCAGATGCAGATCTACTCATTACAGACAGACCTAACAAGATCATGAAGAGATTACCTCCAACTCTCCAACAGGAAGTTCATGGATATGTTCAGGAGAGAAAGAAAGAATTCATTGAGAAGTATATCAGATATGATGCTATGTGCAGAGAAAATGCATACAAAGAGCATAGACCCTATACTGATCAAACACAAGGAAGAATTCAGCAGGTAATCATTGATGATTGGGATGCATGGAATGAGAAATATCTGAATACAAAGGGAATGAATGTCATGTTGAAAGGAATGGGCAAAAATTTTTATGTCAAGAAGCATGATTCAGATGAAGACAGCACAGATGATGAACAAAGAATTGAGAAAATGAGAGTAGTAGATGAAGTCACAACTATTGTAGGAGAAAGGAAAGAAGGAAATGATGAACTCCATCCGATTCTGCAAGAAAGCATGGACTATTATTATGCAAACAGACAAAAGGCAAACCGTGAATGGGAGGAACTCAAGATAAGAAATGTAAAAAGAAAGTATCCACCAGGAAGAGAAAGTCACACAATCTTAGTTCAGGCACTTCAGAAGAAGTACCATCAGCTAAGAAAAGGACTGAGAGAAAGGTGGAGACGAGCAAGTCTGAGAAAACTAGCCGAATTCCAAAGAAGAGGAAGAATGAAGATGAGCTAGCAGCCAAAGAAATTCTGGACTTGACATTAGAAGTTCCAAAAGCAAGGAATTTAATGGATGAAGATATTGAGATTTTACAATCAGCTCAAGAAAAGAAAGAAGTTGTTACTTACAAGAGGAGAGGAAAGTTACCTTCTGAGCAGAAGGAGACTAATCCTGAAGAACTTAAGCAGCAAGGGTCTTCTCTTGAGAATGTAGAACAATTGGGAATCACTCCTGAGAAAGAAAAGCAACAAGAAAAAGAACCTGAAAAACCTGTTAAGAAGTTCAGAATAAAGATGAAGGCTAGGAAGCCTAAGTATGTGGTACATGATACCAGCTCTGAGGAAGAAAAAGTCAAACCAACTTTAGGGATAGTCCCCTATACAGAGAGGTTGGAACTCACTCCTTATAGTAATTTGGAAGTGGGAGATATAGATCCGGAAGGCTGGAGAGCATGTATCGATGAACATCAACCTGATGAACAAGGGTCAACTAAACCAATCACTGATCTTCAACAGGCTCAGATTGTTGAAAGAGATAATATAGAAGGACAGGATTGAGCGTGAGAAGAGAAATCTGACTAACTAAGGAGCAGAACAATAATTCACATAAATGCAAATCACTTTTGTTAATGTTTTCATGAAATCTGGTGAATTTGAAGTTAGGTATGAAGCATCAATCAGTTGAAAGAGTTGAGCTTGAGATAGTTGGAAAAGAGAAGGTAGTGATCCAGTAGAATCTTACATGAACATCTAAATCCTGGGAGCCACTAATTGGACTTACTCTTTGAAACTTTACAAGTTTTGCTACCACTTGAGGACAAGTGTTTCTAAATGTGAGGATGGTGATGACAGTCTTTTATGACTATCATTTGCGTCCAATTTAGTGTCTTAATGATGATCTTTTGTTCTTAATTCCATTAGTTTTTAATGAATAATCATCGAAGATCAGAAAAGATGGAAGAAGAACTAAGATTGTGAAGAAGTTGGAATTACACTGAAAATGGCTTGAAATTCTAAGTTTTCATTGCAAGTCTCGCACGCTATGTTTGAACTGACTCACGCTTTGTCATTTAGCAGGAAGTTAAGCTGGAAAGCAGCAGAAGATGGAAAAAGACATAGCGAGGAAAGAGAAGGAATGGTGTGAGGACTTACATACGAAATCAGGAAAAGATCTAAGGAAAATGTTCAGACGCTGAAGTCCACGCGATGATTATTTGACATCACGAGGAAAGAAAGTCTGTGCAAGACAGGAAGCTTTAGATATTATGGTGAGAAGCAAACTCTTTGAAGAAACTGTGAGATCTCGCCTTGTCAAGAAAGATAATTACATTTCTGACTCTCGCTTTGAAGGAACTGGACAAAGCGAGAGGAGAGCTATTCTGATGCGAGCGGTTATCATCCAAGGCTGAAGTAGTTACAACGCCCATCTATAAATAAGACCCTTGGGGGATCAGCTCAAGTAGCGGGAGATTGAAGAGAATAGCTCAATTTTATTCTCCAGTTCACTTTTAGAATTCAGTAGGTAGGTTAGCTAGGGTTTACGTTTCACTGCAATTTACTTAAGTTCTTTAGATTTGTAATTCAATTTCGCAGTAGATTTTCTTCAGAATATTTTTAGTAGATTAGTTTGAGGATACCCTGGAAGAAGAATTGCTAACGGAATGCTTGTTCATCCATCACGACGATCACCATCTAACTTCCGACTTCTTCGCTCACCTTTGCATTATTCTGATTGTAATCAGATTTCCAGGTGTATTCATTTTTAATTCTTTGCTATTCAAGATACATGAAGAATGATCGGTTATCAAATCGTGCATTTCTTATCTTTCTGGTTTCAATTTTCATTTCTCAATTCTGTTTCAGAGAAGTATAAACCTCAACTACAATGTTCACTTTTTGGAATTTGCATCACATCGATAATTTGATTCTCGAAGATCATAATACTTTCATATCTTAAATTCGTAATTTGTTCGTTCTAATTACACAAGAAGTTTGAATATTGTAACCGAGTTAGGTATGAACTGGCAGAATTGTGAATTCAATCGATTTTCTGTTGATATTATGTCTTGATCACAAATTCGGGAGAAATCACAGAGATTAATGTTCAGAACTCCAAAAGGTTCCTAAAGACCCATGCAATGTTAATCATCGCATGATAATCTTTAAGAATTAACAACTCTAAGTTTACGAATTTGGATGTGAGCGGTTCTGTACTCATTATTTCCTGAACAGAAATTCCAGAGGGTAGTTATGACAGTTATAAGACTTGATCATTTACTTCGCATAAGGATAAAGCCACGCTTCATCCTAAAAGATGATGCGAGGATATATCCAGATAACTGTGTTTTAAGAGAGGCTATTTCAATACTCTCGCGATGTCATTTCGACAAAGCGAGAGAATCAACTTATAATAGCATCAGAATTGATACCCATTTCTTGGGGCATCAACTACTCACTTCTACTTCTTATACATATACAACCCCTATCTTATAAGTAGGAATTGGATACCTCGCCGCATTCTTACATAAATTACTGCGAGGCATTTAGTTCTTTGTATAAACAAAATCTGAGGAACATTCTTTGAATATTAACTCCCTCCACGCTGTACAGACATAGTGTGCGGAAAATTGGAATGTTCATAGTTTGAAACCCAAATTAGTTACTGCGAGCTAGTTTGGACACCTATTTTGCAGAATTATTTCTTAAATCTTTTTCATAGGAAAGTGATTTCCTAATTCTGTCTAGTTTCCAGTGTATACTTTGGAAACACTCTATCATTTTGATTAAGAGGATTCAGAACCCTCATCGTTTCTTTATACATATAATACTACCTATACATATAATATTTTGGGATATTTCTCGGTTCATGATGAGTGATCTTACTTCATAATTACAGACTCATAATTCATATCTGTAGTTTCATATTACTATTTTCATTAGTACATTGAGGAAGATGATGATATAAGTTTTCTCAATCATTATTTACTCAGGTTAATGAAGAACAAACTTGTTCTTTAGTTGGGCATTTAGTACCTGTCGCTTAAAAGGGAAAGGTGTTTCAAAAACCATCTTTTGTCCTAATAATTAGTGGAGTCTTAGGAAGATTAATTTCCAGGGTTCATAGCTTTATAGTTCCACTATATGCTATGGGTAGGAGATTAAGTATTCTTTCTACAGTCCTACTAATCCTGAGTTAAATCATGGGTATTTTGGAATTGTTTACAGAGATTTCTCAAGCTAAAGCATCTATATGAATCTGAGTGGTCTGGATAAGTCAAGGATTTTGAATAGCAATTTCATCTTGATATACTTACAGGACTATTACTTCTTACAAATACTTGAAGGAATTACTCTGAGGATACAAGTCTTATGAAAACATTGGATGATAGATTTAAATACTTGTTTTTTTCACTTCTTGTAGAGGACATCCAACATAGGGTCATGAGATCAGTTTGATTCAGAGTAATAAAAAGAACAACTTCAAGTTTAGATGAATATAAGATGATTTAGAAGTGACCTTGAGTTGTCAAAGGCTTAATCTGAGTCCGAAAGAAATAGATTAAGTGACAGTTCTAAAAAGCTTTTGTCACAGAATGAGTATGACCGATCATTCTGCGATGACGGTATCCTATGATTTCAGTGCTTAGAATGTCATGACACTGAATCACAAGTACCTGTCTTGGGAAGTGATTTAAGACATGAAGATTTGATTAAGTTGCATAAAGGATTTGTCTGTCTCAATAAACTTTCATTTTGTTTTAACCATTGAAGTATGATACTCTCATCATATTCTTAGTTCGTTTATTTGATTTGGTCCGTATTATTTTAAACTCATGAACATAATCACAACACTCGACATCATTTCAATTTTTTTTTTATTACCGTTTACAGCTTTATGCATTTACATTTTAGCATTAAATTCTTAGTAGTCATCATTACACCATCCTTAAACCAAGAGCAGATACAGGTTCTAGAACTAATAATCCTATTAAAACGCTTCTATCGTGTAACTCTCTAATGAACGATCCCGACAATAAAAATAAATATTGCAGCTTGATACCGTGCGCTTTCGGTAGGAAAAATTAGGCAAGCTCTTTAACAGTCCTATAGGATTATAGTGTAAAGGCTGTCGGGGGGCATTGCAGTGGGTTTTACCTCAAAGCTTCACCGATCCCAAGGAATCACATTTGAAAGCTGCCAAAAGAGTGATCAAATATGTCTCTGGAACAAGTGATCTTGGTATATGGTATTTCAAAGAATCTAATCTTTCACTACTTGGTTATAGTGATGCAGATTGGGCAGGTGATGCGGACGATAGAAAAAGCACAACCGGAGGGTGCTTCTACATCGGAACCAACCTAGTCTGTTGGTACAGCAAGAAACAAAGTTCCATCTCTCTCTCAACTGCTGAAGCCGAATACATTGCAGCTGGAAGTTGTTGTGCACAATTGCTATGGATGAAACAAAAGATTATGGAATTGATCAAGAAGTCCTCACTATACTATGTGACAACATGAGTGCAATCAACATCTCAAAAAATCCAGTTCAACATGGGAGAACCAAGCATATTGAGCTCAGACACCACTTCATAAGAGATCTTGTTGAAGAAGGAATTGTGTCCATCCAACATTTCGGAACTACTGAGCAACATGCGGATATTTTCACTAAGGCACTAGATCAAGAAAGATTCGAAAAATTGAGGAGAGATCTCGGATTATGCACGATCTCCTAAGAATCCCGAAAATTTTGGAATAAGTTTTTTTATTTTAGCAAATTTTCATTTTTTGGTTAGCCATATATATATATATTATTTCCTTAAATATTTTATTCTATACTAACTTGTTTGGAAAGGAATCTTTGCAGATCACCAAGAAACCATGGTTATAATTCAAATTGGTAGGAGTTATTTTTGAATTTGATTTGACAGCCCATCATGACACGTCCAGGGAAGAAGATCGGCGGGAACGGTTATCCGCACACAACTATTCAAAATAGTGATCATTACCGTTTTGGTAACCGTGATTCTCATTCCAATTTCAAACAAAGGAAGTTTCCCTTCAAAACTGTGTCCATATCTCCCTTGATCGTGCTTCCATATTTCCTAATTCTCTCTCTCCATAAAACTCCCATCTTATACTTTTAAAAAATTCTTTTGTTCTTCACTTGTTCTTGTCAAAAAGGTTTTTCTTTTCAGCAGCAATGGTGAGAACTCGCGGGAGCCGAAGTTCGAAATCACAAGACCCCACCCCTACTTCATCCAAAGGAAGTGAGAAGGTGATATCCCCTGAGGAATCCAGTGCCAAGGGACGTGCCAAAGCTGTTCAAAAGGCGATTGTGGAGCAGACCATCTCTGAAACCCCATCTCTTGTTGTTGTTCCATTCCCTTCTTCATCTCCTTCCACTACCGGAGAGAAGGGTACCACTATTGTTGTTCGAGATCCTCTTGACATTCGATCCGAAGTTGCCGGAGCCAATACCATGAAGCAAACAGAAGTCGAAGCCCAAAAGATGAAAGAAAAAGCTGTTTCCACCACAAAAACTCGAGAGAAATCCGTTGCTAAGAAGAATGCCTCAATCAGTGAACGAGTTCAGGTAGACCTCGCCAAAGCACTAGAACCCCTGGATTCTATTCTGGCGAACATTCCCTCAATGGGATCTGGTCAGATCACCGAAGCAGACGTGCCCGCTAAAGTTGCTGATCCCGCACCCAAGGATGCATCCAAGGTGTCCACTACAGAGCCCGTGAAGAAAACTCCAGCGAAGAAGGCGGTTGTGCAACCAAGTGCTGTGTCTGATCCTACTCCCAACACGACAATGGTGGAAAATCCTGAAGAACCATTGCAGATTACTACCACAGTGACTCAAACCAGTCCACCCAAGGTGTCGGAACCGGTAACTGAACAACTTGATGAAGAAGAACTTGACTCACACTATGTGCAAGAGGCAGATGATGAAAGCTCCGGAGATGAATCCATGACCGACATCAGAGATGACGAAAGGAATGATGCTGTTAATGAAATTACCTAAGAGATTGCCTGGACCGCAAGTCAGAAGAGGAAGCATGTCCTGAGGAAGGAACCTGAACAAATTGCTCCAGCCAAAGAACCTGTTCACACTGAAATTGAGCAGGAAGAAGAAGAGGAGGTCGATGATTCCTCAAGCTCCAAGGATGATTAGAAGGAGTCCGGAGGTGACACTGAACATCTTCAGGAGAATGCCCTTGGCCCAACTAAGGGGGAGAATCCCACTGAAGATCAGTCCGAGGAATTGGGATCTCAAGACACTCAAAGCAAGGAGGAAGAGTCCGAGGAAGAAGGATCCGAAGAGGAAGAAGAAGAATCTGAGGAAAAAGCTGAAGAAGGTGTCGAACCTGATCACATGGAAGAGGAGGAACCGCAGACTGAAATTCGAGAACCAACTCCACCTGCAAGACGTTCACCAAAGGAATCCGAACCAAAGAAGCGGACTCATTCTGAACCTGAAGGATCTGTCAAAGCTACTGGATCAAAGAAGCGGAAGATTGCCGAATCCTCTTCTGAGGATCATGAACCAGAGATCATTGACGCAGGGAATGCCATATCCACTGCCTTCTACTATGAAGTGTCCGAGAAATATTTCACAACTGTTCTGGAAAGGATGAATGTGCATCTAGAAATTCGGTTTGCTGCTGCAAGATATGAGGAAATGGGATGGCACAAATACTTGGAGGAAAGGTCTCTACTATTCTGGGGAATGGAGATCAAGCAGTACAAAGGACAGCTAGTTAGGCATTTCTATGCAAACCTGAGCGCTGACGTCCTCAAAACCAAAAGCCCCTGGTTTGAACTCAGCTATGCACATGAAGAGCTGTTCGAACTCAAAGCCAGGGCCCTGAACCGATTCCTCCAGCATCTCCACATACTTGGAAGCAAACATGATCGTCTTGAGGACATTGCGGATTTCAAACTCTCCTCGACACTTGCAAAGAAGAAGCCTGATTTGGCTGGACCTGGAGGAATGATCCCTGCCAAAGATGCCTTCTCCATGCTGCGTGATGAACTCACCGACCACATCAACCATCTTCAAGCACTAGAATTTCAAGTGCACACTCGTGTTCAAGCTGCTGAAAAGCTGTTCAGACAGCTTCCTGACGTGTGGTCGGATGAAGAAAAGGAGTTGGATACCAATCCAGAGGAGGAGTCTGGGGATTCTGATGTGGATTCCTCTGATGAATCAGAGTGATTTGCCCTTTTTGGGCAAAATGTGCGCCAGAGGAGGAGTTCAGTTGATTTAACCGATGATCGGTTCCTCTGGAAAGCACTAGGAGAAGGGGGAGTCTGCGCCGCTACTGCTGAAGTGTAATTTTTTTTTTCTTGAACTACTTTTGTGAACTGTTTTTGACTGTTTTTTGACAATTGCACTATGGCCTGTAATAATTAAATTGTGATCTTTCTTGCCTTATTTGGTTTTATTGCCATGTGCCTGTTTTGATGTGAATGCTCCTAGATTAAATGGATAGGCTTATTTGTACGGAGCATTAGAATAGTTTGTCTTGATTCGGGAAAAAATTGTAATCGGTGGTTGGGACTAAATGGGAAACAATTCTTCTTTTTTGTTCTTGTGTAAATTGCTTAGACATCGGTTGGATCAACTCATATACTGGCCCACATTCTGCCAAAAAGGGGGAGATTGTTGGGAACCGGTTTTGAGCAAATGTGTTCACAACCGATGTCTAGACTACTTTGGCGAACCACCTCAGATCATGTTCGACAAACTATTTATAGAAAGGGTAGCTGACGAATATACATGAAGATCATCTCCAACGGTCAGCTGATTCTTGCCCAGTTTGTGCTCAAGAAGTTTGGAAATCAAGATCTCCTAATCCGGGCAACTCCATTCCAAGGATCGGTATAATTATGGTAAGAAGATCTTACCTTGGAATGGAGGATTGTGGTCTCTCTTCAAATAGGCCGGCCAAGGGATTAAATGCTTACGGCTCACATTACACACTCACTCCCTTGTGCTATTGAATTAATAGAGAGACAGAGATTCATATTCCTTCCAGTGTTCATGATCATATCATATTGAAGGAAGATTTTCGATCAACACTTCCTCGGGTGACTTGATCGAGATTGTGCTACTGTGTTCTTGATTGAAGTCGACGAATTCAATCAAGCCTTTCGAGGAGTCGTCATTGCACGAGCTTAATTGATTACATTCGTGAAGGAGAAATTGCCAACAGGTTTCGGCCAAGGGTGACTTGGAGGAGGAGCCTTCAAGGAATTGGAGGAAGGTCGGGGAGATCTTCACCAAGGCAGGAGGAGTGCTTTGGGTCGACAATTCGAACCGCTTGGAGATCGGAGTTGGGCAATTCACATCACTATTGTTTAATTGTGGATCAAGTTAAACAAGTAGTGAAATCTCCTGGATTGGTATCACCCAGATGTAGGCTTGTGCCGAACTGGGTCAACAAACCTTGAGTTCGTTCTTTCACAGTTTATTTATATTCCGCTGCTTATCATTATTAAAACTGTTTAATGTGTCCACGAAAGGTGTCTGAACTAGTTTTACAGGACTAGTTTACTGGTTATCCTAGCAAACGGACCTAACAGGGTGTTTTTTCCCCTGCAGTGTGACAAGTTGGTATGGCCAACAGAGCAAAATTTGCTCTTTTTGCGCACATAAATGCTTTTCGGATCTTCCAACCACCTTTATTTTTGTCTGGTTCAACGTTTGTGATGCGGTGAAATGTTTGGATGGCTTATTTCCTCACATAACCAACCTACAAATTGTTAGGAATATGGCTCTTAATTTTAACAAATTTAGGGATTTCATGATAGACAACTTTTATCGCAAAAATATTATTACATAATAAAATTTATGTTTTAAATGATAAAAAGATAACAAAAAAAAGTATAAATAAGAAGTATTTTTTAAAAACTTTGGGGATAATAGTCAAAATGTACAACATATTAGGGAGTAAAATAATACTTTTTTAGAACATTAATAATGCAAAATATACTCCATAAGTTCCGGTAATACCGTCCCATTTTTTGGGCACGATATTTTAGGTATAATGAGTTACTGTGATAAAGCGAAGTAATTAGTTGATGCGATATTTTAGTTGATGTTTTTGGAGTAAGTTTTTTGTAAAAAGGGAAATGTGACAATTGTAGCGGGACGAACCAAAAAGAAAAGTGAGACATAATTAGTGGGACGGATGGAGTAATTTTTTCTAATTTTTAATAGTTAAGGGGTATTTATTTTCCACTTGCTCTCATCATATTAGATATGAAATAAAACTATATATATTTAATTTTTTAATAGTAAAAATAATTTATTTTATATTATGTCCACCTGGGTTTGAATTTTCTTCATTCATCTTATTATCTCATTTAGTTTCCTTTTAATTTTTTGTTGCATGCATTCCAACCACTATTTAAGCAAATAACTTTGAATCTCATGTAATTCAAAAAACAATATATTCTCATTTTATACTGTCCTATTAGTTCAACACCCGTGTGTAGCGGGCGAAAAAATATAGTATTAATTATTGCGCATTTTAATCGGTTCCTTATGCAAATTATCATTAATTGTGATTGGAATTCCCATGTTTGGACACAAAAATGAATGTAAATGACATGTAATTAATTTTTACTTTCATCGATGGACCATTGATTGTGGGTCTGGTCCATGAGGGTAGGGAGTTCATGTTCAACCCTATTTAAATATCGATCCTCCCTCTCATCTTTGGTTAAAACGGTTGGTAAGCGCCATCCTCCGCATTATCACTTTTTGTGTTATGGAAACCTTCTATTTGTGGTCCTCACAAAATGGGATTGGGGGGGGGGGGGGCAATGAAAGTGTGATTGGGTTGAGGAATCGTCTTCACTGTTCTCTTGTTGGATATATATTTTATGTTTGGGGTTCTCTCAACCTAAATGATACTGACTGTTTTTGTGTTATCATGTGGCTTGATTTTGCAAGTTTAGGATATTAGGGGACACCAATGAAGGATCCGATGGATCCGAATTCCTAACACAAACTATTTCTTGTCGAGATGTTGGCTGTTATTGATTATTATTTCAAATTCTGTGGACAATAATAAGCTTGTTCGAATATTTTCTCATAGGAATGTCTCTACCTGTGCTCTCTCATTGTTCATGGTTATGTGCCATGGATCTCATGGTTACTAACTTGCTTAAAATGGATTAAGAGATGATTAAGCGAAAGATTAAGAAGGTGGTGAAGATTAAGGATGAAGATGTGGAACCGAAAATGAAAATAAAAGGGATAAGAAAGCAAAACCGCATCAAGAATCGTCGGGGGAAGCAACCTAAGTGTAGAAACTTTGACCTCATCCCAATCATTCCACTCGAGCCTCAGTTTGATGATCAACAATGGTAGCTTCGGTCCAAGGTTGATGAATGTTTCCCAACAAACATACAAAGGTGTGCGAGAGGGAGTATGCTCTCGGTTTGATATTTTGAAAGTGAAGTTGATTTCATTCAATAAGCAAAAGATATCTTACAAATGAGGGGAATGTCATATATATAGACCAAGCCCATTAAACAACCTAAAACAGGAATTAAACAACCCTAGGAATATTTTGAACAAAGAGAACAAAACTGGAATCTGCCCGTCGTGAGCCTTGATCACGTCGTGAAGCTTCGTCTTGCGACAGGGAGGAGACTGGCGACGTGAAGGACGCACAATTAGAGGAAGCCCGCCGTAAGCTTGGAGACACGTCGTGAACGGGGGTCTTGCTTCGTGAGAGAGAAGGCTTGCGACAGGGTAGTCTTCTGACGGGAGGTCTCATGTCATGAGAGGGGGTCTTGCGACGGGAGTCTCACGTAGTGAGCCTTGGTCTTGCGACGGGTGTCTCACGTCGTGAGCCTTGGTCTTGCGACGGGTAAGAGGCTTGCGACGTGGGATACAGCTTGCGACGAGGGTCCTGGACTTGCAGTTTCGCCGGCGAACTTCCAGCCAGATTCCGGTCAGATTCCGGCAAACTTGCCGGAGCTCCGGCAAACTTCTGGTGACGGCGACGGCGATGACGACGGTGACGGTGGGGCCCTCCTCCTTGACATCTTTATGCTAATTTTGATCTGTAAGTGCATCTTGAGGTCTTCGTCTTCCGACTCAGTTCGAGATTACAGGACCCAGATTAATGGGTCCTGGGTCTTCTAATTTAGCCGGGTCTTTTGTACCCTCGCTAGACTGGATAGAATAATTGGTTCGGTTAGTCCGGATTTTTCTGGCATCCTCTCTCCCTTCAAAAGCTTTGGACTCCAAAGCGGGAAGAGTCATTACTCGAGACGGATCAACCGTGCGGGATAAACCTGCACAAACCGGACTCTGGTAAATCTTATATTTTTGCATCATTCTAGAAAAAAAATGAAAAAAAAAATCATCAGAATTGTTTTCCAGAGAGCAGATATATTTCTCAGTTTTAGCTTCTAAGAGGACGTCCAAGGTGCGATCGCCCTCAGCTCCAGACCTCAATTTCCTATAACAATAATTGTTTTCATCAGATGCAATAGTAATTGTTCCTCGATAAGCAGCTTTAAATTTCTCAAGAATTGGAGACGGTCCTGGATTATTCTTCACTTGCGCTACTTTAGAAAATCCAACACGTGTCACTGGCGGAGATTGCTCATGATCAAAAGGAATTTTCTTGTCAGAGAATGGAAAATGACGGGCACGTAGGTGCACTTTGATAGCCTTTGACCCAAATGACTTGACCAGATAAGACAAGTGACTCACTGGGATCTTTCCAGTGTAATGAACTCGACCACAGTCAGCAGTCATTCTATCAGGCAAAATTGATTTTTCAAGCAAATGCAAATGATACTGATACTGATATTGGTCCAGTCTCAAAACTTCAGTATACTCCCAAATTGGATCAATGTATTCACTTGAGATCTCGGGCTATTCCCTAAGTAGAAAATGATAAGATTACCCTTGGAGGCTTTGGGTATTGCTCAAAAGTGTTAGTAGTCGTGTCCCCAGTGCTGATTTCCACATCAAGTCTCTCGGAATATTCTTCACTGTCATCTGACTTCTCAGGAAATTCTTGTTCAGTTTGCTCTTTTCCGTAATTAGTGTTTAGGAGCCTTAGGGGCCCGCAGTCCAACTGTGCCGCCCTCCTGGACTCGTCGACCTTACTGCACTTGCTACACATTTTCCGAACCATGCTCTCTAGTCTGGCATCTATCTTTTGCAGCATGTCCATCCTGGTTGGAAGGTTGACATGAACCTGCCATTTAGACAACTAGACACATGAAATTTTACGCAGTATATGCAAAGAAGATGAAAATGTTAGGCAAAAGAAGATGAAAATATTATGTAGAATAATAGGTGGAATTTATCTGGATCACTCGGTATAATCACATAGTTTGCTCACAACCCAATGGCTGAATTGCTGGGATAATTCACAACCTGGTAGAATCTGTAGTCCACAGTGATCACAAACAAATACCCAAGTATCCGGAGGGTGAGGTCTGAGATGAGGGACGCACAATACACGGATCAAATGTATCTGCTCGACTCAATTCAAAAATATAAGGTGGGGTAATATGATATGCAATGCATTCAATTCAAGTTCGACACCTTATATGAGCAATTATCACAAGCAACAGTGTATTCAATCCCGATATAGAAGTGGAAAATTAAACCTCACCAAATAAAAACACTCGGATATCCGTAATACTCAAACGACTTCTCGGGCTAGGTTTCACAAGGGTGCCAGTCCCACATCCACATTATTGTATAAATACTGAAGTGGCTTCTCGGGCTAGGTTTCACGATTGTGCCAGTCCGATATTCACTTTATTGTATTATCACTCAAATTCTCTCAAATATGACACGTGGCATCATCTGGAATAAAGGCGGGAAAACTTGAAATTTGATTTTTTCTGCTTGCCCGGATCTGATCGCGTTAAGAGGGTCACGTCGCAAGAGAGGTTTGCGATGGGTGGTTGGCGACGGCCTCCTCGTTCTTCTCTTGGATGTTACGTCGCTAACCCTAGGCTCACGTCTTGAAGGTGGGGAGCTTCGCGACAGAGGAGGATTACGACGGCCTGCCTTGACTGGATCTCAGGAGCTCACATCGCAAGCCTTGGGCTCATGTCGTGAAAGGTGTCTGCGACAGGCCGGTTCTAGCGACGTACGCCTTGTTTCTTCTTCTGAGCAATTACGTCGCAAGCCTTGGCTAGAGACTAGGGGTGGAAAAAATTATTGAAAACTCGGTGTACCGAGCTTATCGTATCGAAAATTACTCAAAAATATCGAAATTTAGGTATGTCGAAATTTACGTATACCGAAATTTAGGTATGCCGAAAAAAATGGTACGGTAATGGTATGTAGCATACAGGATTTTCGATATTTAGGTATGCTGAAATACCGAAAAATTAATCTAACCATTATTTTAAATTCTCAATATTCTATCATCGGCATTTTGGTATTTCGGTATACCGTAATACCCTAAACCCCTAAACCCGAACTCTTAAAGCCCAACCTATCATCGGTATTGCGGTATTGTTCGGTATGCCAATTTATAACGGTATATAATGCTTTTCGGTAAGTAAAATCTTCAGTATTTTTCGGTAAAAACCGAAAATTCGATACGGTATAAATTTTGGTATGTAAAATTTTCGGATTTTTTGGCAAAAATCGAAAATTCGGTACGGTAAATTTTCGGTTTGGTAACGGTATATGTAAATTTTCGGTTCGGTAACGGTATATATTATAGGATACCGAAATTTTCGGTATACCGAAAATCGGTATACCAAAATATTCGGTATCGGTATCGGTATGATTTTTACCCATATCAAAAATTTGGTATGGTACGGTATCGGTGTCGGTATTTCGGTATACCGATTTATTTAGCCACCCTTACTAGCGACGTGAGAGGAGGTTGGCGACGGAGTGCCTTGCGACGGGGCAGGCTAGCGACGGGTCTTTCACTAGCCCGTTATTTTTGACTTTCCTCCTTTTGTTGCAGCTTATCTTGTACCTCCTTGGGAAATTAAATGCATGCAATAATATATAATATCCCAATGCTCCACACATTGTTCAAGGAGCCGAATTTACAATATATGATTGGACATTTAATGATAATGACTATTACACACTAGCCTTTTACATGCAAAAATCTATTATAATAATTTAGCAAGAATAATATGAAGCTCGGATGGACAAGATGAACACCAACAATATTTTCCCTAGAACACAGGAACAATCTCACACTCCAAACCCTAATCAACCCCGCGGTTGTGTTTTAAACTGCTCAAATAATA
Source organism: Hygrophila difformis (assembly GCA_030278955.1). Lineage (NCBI taxonomy): Eukaryota > Viridiplantae > Streptophyta > Magnoliopsida > Lamiales > Acanthaceae > Hygrophila > Hygrophila difformis. The sequence continues at coordinate 40,048,229 of JAOANR010000001.1, read as the reverse complement.
AGTTGGACTCTAATATCATGCATTAACAACACACAATGAGTAAATGAGGGTTTAAGCAAGAGATCAAGACACTGCAGTGATAGGGAAATTTCAAACAACAAAATATTTTGGATTTTCGATTTTGGAGGGATATTTCTATTTTTAGGGTTTTTGAGAGATGATAAAAACACAAGTAGAACCAAGAGGCTCTGATACCAAACAAATTAAGATGCCATGGATCTCTTGGTTACTAACTTGCTTAAAATGGATTAAGAGATGATTAAGCGGAAGAATAAGAAGGTGGTGAAGATTAAGGATGAAGATGTGGAACCGAAAATGAAAATAAAAGGGATAAGGAAGCAAAACCGCAATAAGAATCGTCGGGGGAAGCAACCAAAGTGTAGAAACTTTGACCTCAACCCAATCCTTCCACTCGAGCCTCGGTTTGATGATCAACAATGGTAGCTTTGGTCCAAAGGTTGATTAATGTTTCCCAACAAACATACAAAGGTGTGTGAGAGGGAGTATGCTCTCGGTTTGATCTTTTGAAAGTGAAGTTGATTTCATTCAATAAGCAAAAGATGTCTTACAAATGAGGGGAAGGTCATATATATAGACCAAGCCCATTAAACAACCTAAAACAGGAATTAAACAACCCTAGGAATGTTTTGAACAAAGAGAACAAAAACTGGAATATGCCCGTCGTGAGCCTTGATCACGTCGTGAAGCTTCGTCTTGCGACGGGGAGGAGACTGGCGACGTGAAGGACGCACAATTAGAGGAAGCCCGACGTAAGCCTGGAGACACGTCGTGAACCGGGGCCTTGCGATGTGAGAGATAAGGCTTGCGACGGGGTAGTCTTGCGACGGGAGGTCTCACGTCGTGAGAGGGGGTCTTGCGGCGGGAGTCTAACATCGTGAGCCTTGGTCTTGCGACAGGTGTCTCATGTCGTGAGCCTTGGTCTTAAGACGGGTAAGAGGCTTGCGACGTGGGATACGGCTTGCGATAGGGGTCCTGGACTTGCATATTTCCCTTTGAATTATTCGTGGCTGGAGGTCCACTGTTCCGGCGTTGACTTCCGTTGATCGGTAGTTTCTCCGGCAAACTTTCGGCCAGATTCCGACAACCTCGCCGAAGCTCCGACGAACTTCCGGCGACGGCGACGGTGACGGTGGGGTCCTCCTCCTTGACTTCTTTATGCTAATCTTGATCTATAAGTGCATCTTGACTTCTTTATGCTAATCTTGATCTATAAGTGCATCTTGAGGTCTCCTTCTTCCGACTCAGGTCGAGATTGCAGGACCCAGATTAATGGGTAATGGGTCCTGGGTCTTCTAATTTAGCCGGGTCTTTTGTACCCTCGTCAGACCTGATCGAGTAATTGATTCGGTTAATCCGGATTTTTGTGGCATTATGTTGTTCCGGGAAAGTGACATTCACAATCCAATGTACAGTATTGTCTAATGGCAAGAAAATTAAATTTAAGCTTGCTTGTTAGTTTTTTTTTTTGGATGAGCCATTGAAGGCCTGGGAAAGGGGTGGTGGGAGCCCATGCCACACAATTACAAAGGGAAATAAAGGGGAGGGATAGGGGGCCGGTGGGAATCGAACCTCCAACCTTCGGTTGGAAGTCAGGGAACTTAACCACTTGGGCTAAGTCCTCATCCCACTTGCTTGTTAGTTGAGTTCCCTGTATATGTTTCTCAGGGCCTTTTATTAGAGCTATCCTTCTGGTATTTTACAACATAGTAGTATTATTCAACGAAGCTTATTTTCACATTTGTTTCTTGATTCATGTATATTTTGAATCTTTATTCTACAAATTTATGCTTTCGGCCATAAGGCCTATTATGGCCATGTTCACTAAATAAGCTGTTCTAATCTATTTTTTTTTTTTAAAGATCTGGTCTAAATCTTTCTGGCGTGGTGAATGTTTCTGGTGTAATTTGATTTGATCTGGCCTGGTTTGACCTGATTTACATTTTGTGAAAGTGTCGAAAACCTCACATTTTTTACTTACTGACGTTTTTATGATAGCTTATGAGACGTCAGCAATGGCCTTTTTTTAAAAAAAAAAATCTGTATTGTTCTTCAAAATTATAAATCATTTCTTCACCAAAAAAATTATAAATTATTTATGAAGTGTAAGAAAATTTCAAATACCCTGAGGTTGAAGTAATTGTATAGTGTATATATTGATTGAGGGAAGACCGTGCATGGCATGAATTTAATTATTACTTCAGGCTAACACAGAGACCATTCAATCACTATTTTAACCAACCATATCACACCTAAAACTATATACTCCCTCCGTCCCATTCCAAATGTCCTACTTACTATTTTTGGATGTCCCATTGCAAATGTCTTCTTTCTATAAATAGAAATAATTTTCCCCTCCAACAACTATGTGGACCCCACCATATACTCACAAACCAACTCTACCTTAATTCCCGTACCCAACAGCAACAAGACACTTGGAGTGGGACGGAGGGAGTAATATATATAAAAATATAGAGGATTTATGTATAGGGAGAGAGGTCATTTTTCTTTTATTTATAAATCTGCCGCAATTATTATTTGATGGATATAATATGTCCAAATAGCAGCTCTTAAATTGTACGTGTCTGTTAGGTCTGCCTATTTAAAGAGGAGCAAACATATTAACATTCACTTATCGAATTGACCTACTTCCATCTTTTTGGACTTTGCTTTTATTTGGTGTCAGGTGTGCATACTTACCCCTCACTTTTCATTTTTCAACAACCTAATAGGAGTAGGGTCCGGTTATGGTGCGATTGAACAAATTCGCAGCACATCAAGGCGAAAATCTTGATCGTTCAATTAAAATCCAAGGGTTGTAAATGCAAAAGGGTAAAGTTGTCCAATTAAAATATGGAACGGTTTTATTAATTACGAAATTAACGGATTAGTACGTATCTTTAACGGATTTATTGCATATCTTAAACGGATTTGTATCCTAAAATATCTTACAACAGAAAAAATCACTAAAAATCACTATGCTTTTATTTTTAGCGAAATTATTAATTCCTAATTAAAACATTATTCTTTTCAGCGATACATCACTATGCTTCATTTCATCGAGAGTGTAACATTATTTTCAGCGATACAACGTTATTCTTTTCAGCGAGGGAAAGTTATTCATTTCAGCGATGACTTCAAATTCCTTTCTCCGAGATGTGCAACTAATACACTTTGCAGAGATATTATATCTTTTCAGCGATGCAGAATGCAGGATGCATCATATGTTTTTATTTTTAACGAAATTATTAATTCCTAATTACAACATATTACTGTCACAAATTATATTAATTTGTATCATTATTTTCAGCGATACAACATTATTCTTTTCAGCGATTGAAATCCCTTCATTTCAGCGAGAGTGCGTCATTATTTTCAGCGATGACTTTTGAAAAATAATGGTACACTCTCGATGAAGTGCAATTGTTTTCGTCGAGATACTACACTTTGCAGAGATATTATATCTTTTCAGCGATGTTTACGTACTCTTTTCAGCGATAATGATATACTCTTTAAGCGATTTCACTTTGTACTTTTCAGCGATACATCATATGTTTTTATTTTTAACGAAATTATTAATTCCTAATTACAACATATTACTGACACAAATTATATTAATTTGTATCATTATTTTCAGCGATACATAGTTATTCTTTTCAGCGATATAACTTACTTCATTTCAGCGAGAGTGTGCCATTATTTTCAGCGATGACTTGAAAAATAATGGTACACTATTGATGAAGTGCAATTGTTTTCTTTAAGATACTATTTTTAACGAAATTATTGATTCCTAATTAAAACATATTAATTTGTATCATTATTTTCAGCGATATAACATTATACTTTTCAGCGATGGTATGTGCTTCATTTCATCGAGATTGTACTATTATTTTCAGCGATGATTGAGATTCCTTTAAGCGAATACGCTTTGCAGAGATGTTATAACTTTTCAGCGATGAACAACTATTCTTTTAAGCGAGTTCACTATGTACTTTTCAGCGATAGATCATAAAAACCGCAAATCACTGAAACAATTCGTAAACACTAAAATCAGTTAAATCCATTCAAAGTCATAAAACATTCAACACCATAAATCAAACCATAAATCAAACATTCAACTTTCAACATTTCATTCAAATCACAGTCATAAAAACACATTCAACACCACCATTCAAAAAAGTCATAAAAACATCCAAAAACTTCACAAAAAACAAGTCATTCCAAAAACATCACAATTCAAGAGGCATTCAAAACACATTCCAAAAACATATTAAACAGCCGGGATATTAGCTGGATCAGAGATGGCTTGATGCATCGCCCTAAGCCTATGAATCAGATCTTCCCACATATTTGTAAAAGCCATTTTGAGTTCTCTCAACTGCCCTGGAGTATTTGCAAATGAGACTTTAACGCTGCGATAGTGATTTGACATTTCACGCAGCTGTGTGGGATCAAATGAACGTCTGTTCACATCACCACCATTAGATCTGCCTTCATTTTGGAGGACACCAATATGAATATCCAGAGCTTCGAAGTGGGGATACATGATGTTATAAGATCTTTCAGCAGCCTCAATATCAGGATACTCAGTTATAATTTTCAACAGAAATTCCTGTGTTTCAACATATAAGAAAGATAGCTTATTAACATATAAGATGTAAATATAAGATACAAAGCAATTCATAGCACTGAAACAATTTTTTGAAACAACCATAATCAGTACAAAAACAAACATAATCAGTTCAAAACAATCACTAAAACAACCATAATCAGTACAAAAACAATTCATATCACTAAAAAACAACCATAATCAGTTCAAAACAAATCATTAAAACAACAATAATCAGTAAAAAACAATTAATAACTTAAACAACTCATAACCCTAGAACAACCATAATTAGTTCAAACTGTTCAAACATAAAACACTGAAACAATTCGTAACCCTAGAACAACTATAATCAGTTCAAAAAAGCATTAAAAACCATAAATCAGTTCAAAACAATTCCAACCAAAAACCATTCTAAACATTAAAACCATAAAAAAATTTAAACCATTAATCAAAAGGTTCCTAAGCATACTCAGTTGTAATTTCAATAAGAAATACCTGTGTTTCAATAAGAATATCCTGATGCTTCTTCGGCACATACCCAGCGTTTAACATTTTTTCTATCAAATCATTCAGTCCGCGCGCATTGTCACACGTGGGATGTGTGTCCTTCAGATAATTCCCGAACATCTCCCAGCATTGTGTGAACAAGTCGGATGTGTGACTGGAACTCTCTTCCGTGCATCTTCTTTTGGACGACATTTTTGAGAAATGAAGGTGATTCCGATTACGGTTTTGAGAAATTAGGGTTTTGAGAAACGGTTTAGAAATGAAGATTCGAGAAATGAATGTGATTCCTTTTATAAGGCTCACAGTTTAAAAAATTTTCCGAGGCCCATTTAATTTTATTTAGGCCACTCCATAAAAACGAAATATATTTCCTTCCATCGCTGAAAACAACATAGACCCATCGCTTAAAATACTTAACAATCATCGCTGAAAACAATATAGAACCATAGCTTAAAATGCTATATTCACATGTACAGACATTTTGTCGCTTAAATGAATGTATAAATATGAAATTTTCAGAAAACTCAGAAAAAGAGAAAACATATCCCAAAATGCTTGATGTCCATCGCTCAACATAACTCAGAACTCAGAAACATACATACAAAATTAAAAAACGACGATCTATCACCATCGCTTAAAATGCTTGCTCTCTGTCGCTGAAAAACATACAAAACCATCTCTTAAAATGCCATTTACACATCGCTGAAAAAATTGCTCTTGACATCGCTGATAATCACATGTACAAACATAACTCAGAACTCACTTAAATGAATGTATAAATATGAAATTTCAGAAAACTCATAAAAAGAGAAACATATCACAACACATACATAAAATCGCATAAAATGCTCATATACAAATCGCTGAAAAATGCTATATACACATCGCTGAAAAGAATACATATTCATCGCTGAAAAGAATATTTAACCATCGCTTAAAATGCTTACAACTCATCGCTGAAAAATTGATAATCACATCTACAAACGTTTTCACAAAACTGTTTTCTTCTACTTTTGGCCAAACTGTTTATCTACAAACCTCAAGTAATCTCTCACAAATTGTGGATTGGTGATCCACACCAGCATCAGTTCCCATGCTCCTTTTATACGTTTGCAGATTAGACTTCTGAATTTGTAATCATAATGCATGATCTTCTTTTTATTTCCTGTGTTACAATAATCCAGGGCGTTCTGATCCATTTCCATGAGGAGTTCGAGATAAGAAATTCTGTAACGCTCCATCATGGCGGACACCATGTCTCTTTCCAGGGCTTCTTTTAAATAAGACTTATCTTGTGCCAGATCATATTTCAGATACTCCTCTGCCTCAGCCTTGTTCATCAATCTGTACTGTCTTGCATTCTTTCTCAGCACTGGCCAGTTCTTACGCGTTATCTCATGTAGCACTTTTTCCCTTAGAAGTCTGATGTGCTCAGCATGTTCAGGATCCACATCAGTTCCTTTTTCAGCTATCCCAACCTCAGGATCCACATCAGTTCCTTTTTCAGCTATCCCAACCTGACCGAATCGCTCCAAATCAGCCAAATAGAGAATAATACTCCATAATTTACAATGCCCATGTAAGAATAAAGAGATGTACATTTAAGCGATCACAAAAAGTGCAATATATATAACCGATTAAACAATAGACATTTAACAGATGAAACAATGTACATTTCAGCAACGAAAAATTTACATTTACATTTAAGCGATGTCATCCATCGCATAAAAAAAACAGTTCATTCATTCATCAAAAACACTTCATTTCATCATTGTTTCTTTTTCCGACTCTTTTTTAGCTTAGGTGGTGCTGGTTTCTTTACCTCAAATGACTGACTATGCTGGGCAACCAACTGCATCTCTCTACTCACTTCTCCTAGCACAAAATCTTTCTTTTGATTGACATCTGACATCAATATTTCAGCGCAGACCTTGGCTCTTTTTGCCAGATTATACCTCTTGTTCTTCATTTCTGCCAACATGTCATCCATAATTAATCCTTCCCAATAATCCATATAAGACATGACAAAAACACCGCAGCTGTGCTCATCTTTCTGCTCTGCCAACGGCGAGAAAAGCATGCGATATGATGCAAACCATTTTTCAGATTTCATCAGTGTATTTCCCAGCATCCTCAAGTTATACCATATCCTATTCAAAACATTATAATCAGCTGTCCACCCGCCTTCAGCATTCTTGCTGTTGAAGTAAAAAATTCTTCTCTTTCTCATATCAACAGAAAAAGCAACCCAGTGGTTTTGTCGACAATATGGGAAGAAGAACTGGAACATTGAGAAAACATATAATTAGAATCTAAAAATGATCAACAATATAAACAAAATTATCAAAACAAAAATGTATCTTACACTCTCTGCATTCAACACCACATCAATCATTTCTTCAGGAAAAAACTTGAAATCTTTCACGAATGCATCAACAAGTTCTGCACCATCTTTTAATGGTAAATCTGCATCCACCTCTGCCTCTGCAAATGTCTGTTTCAAAAGATACAACATATCATGCATCAAAAAGAAGTTAAATATATATATATGTATGTATATATATATCAGACTCACAGCAAATAATGATGAAAAACAATATTTCAGCATTGGTTTCCCATTGGCTCTTTCGAATTCACGACGGTTGATCACTTTCGCGTAACAGTTTATAACAATATCCGCAATATCACTATCAACCCTCAGTGTTTCAATGTCAAGCTTCGACAAGTTCATTTCTTTATCATCATAAACAAGTGTGTTCTTCGCTTCAACCTTTCCTAGAATATTTGTAATGATTGCCCAAACAGCCACATTCAACTCTTCTGGAGTACAGGTATATGGCGCCTTAAATTCTGGATATTCTTTAAATCGGGTATAAGTCATCTCCATGAATGTAAACTTGTTGCATTTTTCAATAGGCTGGAGATCAATCATCATCACTCTAGGAGGCATATACTTCTCCTTCAATTTCTCAATTGTCTTAGCTCTATCAACTGTCTTAGCTTGTTCCTGAAAATTACAGATGATATATCAATCATCGCTGAAATATGAAAAGTGTCATCGCTGAAAAACATATAAATCATCGCTGAAAACTATTGACATACCTCTGGATTCTCATCTCTTACAACATTCTCATTCTCGGATAAGCCCAAAGAAAAGGTTGGCACATCTTCTCCATGCATCTATACACATACTAGAGTAAATTAGAGAAAATACCTCTATTTACATCACAATTGATATAGCTAAAAACTATTAAAACCTAAAGTCACACAAGAAAATATATCAATCACCATATCCAAATCGCTGAAATGTGAAACATTTAATCGCTGAAAAACACAGAAACCATCGCTGAAAACTATTAAAGTACCTCTGGATTCTCAACCACATCATGTGCTGCATCTTTATCAGCCCCATCATGTCCTACATCTTTCTTAGCCCCATCATGTGCTAACTAAAAAATCACACAAGGAAAATATATCAAAATATTTTGTTACATCACAATTGATATAGCTAAAAACTATTAAAAACTAAAGTCACACAAGAAAATATATCAATCATATCCAAATTGCTGAAATGTGGTAAATATCATCGCTGAAAAACACAGAAACCATCGCTGAAAACTATTACAGTACCTCTGCATTCTCAGCCACATCATGTGAAGCATCTTTCTCAGCCCCATCATGTGCTACATCTTTCTTTGCCCCATCATGTGCTAACTAAAAATCACACAAGAAAAATATATCAAAACAGTTTGTTACAGTAACCCCTATAGCAAACATTTTGTCACTGTACATACATTCAAGGAATCGAAACTGAAAGGGATTCGGAATCGAAATAAAGATCTCTGCAATAAAAATAAACAACACAGAAAAAGCAAAAAAGAAAAAAGAATGTCAGAAACTACCTTCAAAAAATATTATGAAGTACAAAATTTATAAAACTACCTTCGGTACATTTTCAGGTAAATTTTCAGTGTCCGGGGCAACTCTCTCTTCAGTTTTGTCTTTTACATTCCCAACATCTACATCACCTCCTTCCAGCAAACTTGTCACCTCCGGACCCCCTTGACTCATCACAACATTTCCTGCTCCTGCTAATATACCCATCAAGATTTCTCCTTCGCTTGCAGTTATATCAAGATTATTTGACTGTTCTCCTTCACGACGTCGACCCACATTAATCAACAGTTCACCTGCATCTTGATCACAAGGGGGGTGTGGGGAAGGTTCAACATCATTTCTGGATGCTTCTATGAGAGGATCAACATTGCCTGAAGCATCAGCATCCATATATTGGCAAGCAATCTTCACAATAGAGTCCATTGTGTGATCAGAAAGATGAACAACTGGTTCAGAATCAGTTGTCTCATTTGCATTAGCTTCATGGACAACAGGTGAATACATAGGCTGCAAGCTAGAAAGATTGGCAGCTTCTTCATTTCCACTAGCATTCAAATCCACATTTTCTCCTAACTGCTCATCTCCTCCTCCATCCACACTCCTAGAAAGATTGGCAGTTGGTTCATTTGCAGTAGAATTCAAACGCTCATCTTCCACTTCTTTCCCACCCCTCCTTTTCTTCTTTAGACCAGAAACAAAAGTGCTAAGTCGATCGTCATCTTCCTCCACAGTCCTTTTCGTAGCCCTCGATTTCTTCTTAAAGTCAATATCTGGATACTTTGCATTAGGGAAAACCTTCCAGATATCAACCATCTTCAAGTATCGATCCTTTTTACAAGTAAATCCAACCAAATGAAGCTCTTCACGCTCATAGAAATCAAAAAACATGTGCTGAAAAAAACAAAAACAAACAAGATACATAATCAACAAACAATGACCATAATCAACAATATATATCACATAACAAATATAAATTGCATAAAAAACACAAAATTAAAATTACCATTAAGCAAAACAGGTCTCCACAGGGGCGTGCTTGAGCACTGGTTCCCTTATCCAATTTTGCCTTATACTCATTCAGAGATTTGATAAGAAATTGTCTAATATGAAGACACCAATTGTACCTTAAAGCTTCTTCCGGAGATCTAAGAAACTGAAGATACCTCTTGTTTACAACCCTCCCTGAGTTAGGAGTAAAGACTTTCTGCAGAGCAAACAAAACATACATCCTCCAGTAGTCATCCAATGGAATTTCAGTATTCTCCGTATTCTCTAAAATAGCTCTAAGATCCTTAACAGGTATCCGATTAGGCTCCTTCTTATTCGTAATAAGAGAATACTTTTCACAAAATTCATCAGCAAAATCATAACCAATTTCATTATTCTTCAAATCTATTGTAAATTTATCGACTCCCCATGGCAAACCATATACTTTATGAATGTCTTCATCTGTAAACCTCCATCGACGGTTTTTATCAATAATAAAGCATTCCTCCTGAATGCTCCACTGATTAATCAAAGTTATAACAGGATCAACCTTGAGCATGCACATTTTGAACATGAGCAGACAACTGAAGCAAGTATCGTGAATAAACTCTTTCTTCCCATCTCCGTCACTCTCGTTCAGGATATTATTTAAAAGACAAATGCTAGATGGAACGCAACAGACCTGAGTATGCACTTTTTCAGCCATTCTTGATAACAAAAAGTAAAGTATCACCGTTCGCCGTTCGCCGTAGAAAAACAATCGCCGTTCGCCGTAGACACAGAGAATCGCTAAATCGCTGAAAAGCCCTAGAGAAAGTATCGACAGTGATAAATTGAAAATTGGCGGTTAAATTGACATTAAATACTACACGGTGAAATCTCGACGGTTATTTCTTATTAATTACTTAGACGGTTATTTTTTATTAATTACGCGAATTCTGAAAAAACATTGTAAAATTTTTATTAACTACTACACTGTTATTTTTTATTAACTCATCTCCATCGCTGAATTGCACTATGACGATCGCTTTTTTTCATTTGTAACCATCGCTGAATTGCATTCTTTACGCGATTTTCTGAGACATTGTAACATTTTCTTATTAAATACTACACGGTTATTTTTTTTTTATTAAAACTAACTTTCATCGCTGAATTGCATAACGATCATCGCTTTCATATATAAGTAATCATCGCTGAATTGCATTAGTTATCACTGAACTAAGTCGATCAATACAATATTAATGAACAATACACTTCATGTCATTTCTAAAAAAACAAAAATCTTCATTTCTGCATCCGTTTACGATGTTCTAACTCTTTCTTTTTCCGAACAGCTTCAGAAATAGAGACCATTCTCTTGTTCGATTTCTTCCGCCCTTTACAAGTTTCTCTTTCCCTTAAATGCAAATTTGAGTAATCTGATGTACTTCCAATCTCTGCAAAAAAAAAAAACAAAAACATTGAGAAACACTAATTTCAAAAAAAGCAAAAACATAAATATGTCTTTGATTAGAAATTACCCGACTCTTTGTTAATATCAATGTTGTCATACTTTGTTTTCATCAATGTCTCAAATTCATACATAAACGATTCACAAGCATCCTCATTTCGTGACAACACAATTGCTGATTTCAAAAACAAGCCACACAATTTTCGGTATCTAGATGTTGCATTGACCACATTTGTTTCTTTTCCAACACCAACATCAACATAACTAAGATCACATTTTGCATTCCTTGACCACCGCCGCAAAATATATTTATCTGGAATAGTATGAAACACTTTTGCTCCACTTCCTGACAGAATATCCATCACCCTCAGAGCATGACAACATAAAATCCCCATATTCTCAAACATATTGCAACTGCATCCAATTGTACCATCATCAATGTTAACATTCACATGATCACCAATCAACTTTGAATCTGCATCTTCTCTCTTGCAAACACGATAAATTAATGCATCTGGTTGAAGCTCAACCACATACCCAAATGACAGATCATACTCATTGTTGAAAATATTGAACACATTTGGTGTATACTTCTCAGCTATATATTTCAATAGTGGATTCATAATAAACCTGGCAGAAACTTGTCTATCATCTGCCTTAAAATCTTCCATCCGTTCATTATCCCTCCTTGACTCCACAACCCTTTCAAAATGTGCAAAGAACTCAACATAGTTATCAACTGGCCTTAAGAACCTGTGAAATGTCAACACAATATGGGGATGTGAAAATCAAATTCTCAACTACATAAAGCAAACACGCATCGCTGAAATAAATAGAACCCTCTCGCTGATCAAAACAGTATTGCCTCACTGAAAATAACTATTCAACTATCACTGAAAACGAAATTTATTCATACCGTTTCACAACTGAGTTAAAAGATTCACTTAGCTGAGTAGTCCTCATTCCTGCAGTAAAATGATTTTTAACCCAAGCAGCGGACCATTGACTTCTCAAATTATAAGTAGTCGACAACCACCTATGTTCAGATTGTGAGAAACAAGTTGATAGCATGTATTCCCATTCCACCTCAAATTCCATCTCTGTCCTCACATCATATACCAAATGATGAAATAGCTTATCAAACCTAAAAAAATGAGTTCAACATGTACATATCAATATCCAAATCGAAAAAACAATTGAAAGTAAAAATAACTAAATATTTACCTTGGTGTGTACAGTTGACTCAAATTTTTTTTTCGCATTTTCTATAATGTGCCAACTGCATAAAACATGATAGGTATTAGGCAAAATTTTCCTAATTGCCGGTGCCATCGCACAATCTTGATCTGTGAAAATCGTTTGAGGTGCCTTATCCCCCATACACTTCAAAAATGTTTTAAATAGCCACTCAAATGATCTTTGAGTTTCATCAAGCATCAATGCAGCTCCAAAAATAGAAGTCTGTCGGTGATGATTGAATCCAACAAAGACAGCTAATGGTCTGTAATTTTTATTTGTCCGATACGTTGTATCAAAGGTCACACTATCACCAAAAGCTTGATAATCCATCCTCATTTCAGCATCTGACCAAAAGATATTTGTAATTCTCTCATCATCATCCAGATCATACTCATGGAAGAAAAATGGATTACTGACACATTTCTCAGAGAAATAATTCAATACAACACCAGCATCCCCTACTTTTAAATTTCTTTGCCGCCTTCTAACAAGTGCATTCTTCAAATCGTCCTTTAAAAATCCTACAAGTCCACTACCTCCAGCACCCATACTCAACAAGTCATACGATGACTTCAATGACAATCCAACTTCTTCATGTATACCAGCAACAACACTGTGTAACTCATCAACTCTTCTATTCGATTTCAACATATGCTTCCTTGATGGTCCATGCAGATCATGATTATGATCACCACAGAAAAACACAACTCTATAAACTTTTTCATCAGTTTTATAATGTAACCTCACCTTTGCTTCACAACCAGTTCGGGTTTCATCACTCCTACGAAATTTTAGACTCTTAGAACGACAAGATGAATCACTATCCAACAAACAACCACGACGAAAACCTTCCTTATTGCACGCATATTGTAAATAGAACAATCTATCAACTTCATGTGGCTTTGGTCTCTCATACATTTTCCTTACCGAGAAACCTAAACTATGAGCATAATCACAATAAAAACTAAACGCATCATCAGCTGTAACAAAACTTAACTCACTCCAATTTATGTTGCCTGTGAAGAAATAAACAAAGAATTCCTATTAAAATAATAAATACACGTAGCTGACATAAACCATCGCTTAAATGCTTAACGTCCATCACTGAAAATGCTAGACAGTTATCGCTGAAAAAGCTAGTAATGCATCGCTGAAAATGCTAGGCATGCATCGATGAAAATATAATGGTTCTATCCCTCATAATCACATGTACAAACGTTTTGACGCTTAAATGAACATATAGATATGAAACTTCAGAAAACACAAAAAAAAAAGAAACATATCAAAGAAGAACTCAAAAACGCTAGACAGTTATCGCTGAAAATGCTAGTGATGCATCGCTGAAAATGCTAAGCTTACATCGATGAAAATATAATGGTTCTGTCCCTCATAATCACATGTACAAACGTTTTGACGCTTAAATGAACATATAGATATGAAACTTCAGAAAACACAAAAAAAGAGAAACATATCAAAGAAGAACTCAAAACTCAAAAAACAAACATAAAATCAAAAACGACGATCTGCGATAAAAATACTCAAAATTCGAAAATGCTAAAAAGTACCATTGGACGCAGAACTCGAATCTGAAAACGTTGCCGACGCATTCAACGACATGCTAATCGCATTCATAATTGCCAACAACTTCCTCACACCGCCGCAACACGTACAGAGCAAACAAAAAACAGAAGAGAACTTGTCACCAAAAAAAAAAAACAGAAGAGAACTCGGAAATCCAAAGAAGACGACGTCCAACGGCGAACAATATGGCAAATATATAAAATTACTTTTCTACCCTTAGAGTTAATCTCAATCGTCGATTTTTAAAGACAATCAACGGCTGTAAATGCCCACAGCACATCAAGTCAAAAAGGGTGATTGCACCCTAACGAAATTGATAGGAGTATTTAAACACCATTAGGCCTTAATTATCATATCCCAAACTCTTGGGTTGGAAATTCAATCTACATTGATTCCTATCTCTACCCCTAATTCATCTGGTAAATGATGGTTGTTTCAGTTCCAGTTTATCAAAAAATAAAAATAAATAAATGGCATGCAGAAGATCGGGAGGCATTGTAAAATAGCATCATGCATGGGGATTGCTCGAACAAACCTAGCTAGTCATAGGAATTTGCGCAAGCCAATCTATCACCGAGTTAATTAGTAGTATTTGCTTTGGTGTATTCATTCCGTATTTGAGGGTATTCCAGAATTTGTGTTTTTTTGGGCCACTGAAAATTTTGATCGACAAACCCCAAAATTCGGTTACCAAAAATGATAGCAATTGAAATCGCAACAAAATTCAGTTAAATATAAAAAAATTGGTAACCGAAATCTGTAGTTAAAATTGAAATTTGTAAAATTAAAATTTCTTTTATGTGATGTGCTATGTTTATATTTTAATCGGTCTCTTTCTTTCATTTGACATGTTTTTTGATAAATCATTATCTAATTCAATTGATAAATTATTGGTAGTTAATGAGTTTTGATATCGAATTTGATCGCTAACCAATTATTAATTGAATCATCGAAGTTGAAATATTTTAATCGTTAAAACAAAAAATTACTTCATCTGTTTTTTTTATTGTTTGTTACGAATTTATCCAGCGCGCAATCCAATGCACATTTTAAATTATTAACAACTCAAGTTCGGTATAAGTAAAAATTCTACAAGTTCGATATTTATAAACTAAATGACGATATGAATCTAACATGATCTTACTTGGCTATATTTTAACTTGTATAACTATGATTTCCTGGGAAAAAAAACATGTATAACTATGATAAAACTTTAAGTTAAAGTGCGTGTGTGAATAGTACCCGAAACACCATAGGAGAGACAAAAAAAAAAACTCACAAGGGCCCATATTTAAATTTTGCTCAGGGCCTTGAAGATGTTTAATTTGAGACGGCCTGGTAAAAAGTATCATAATGCAATCAGTATATAATCCAAAAACTCACGAAAAAGAGTGCAATTCCAGGTGTTGTCTTAATGATTCAAAAGACTAGTCTTATTGTCCCCAAGGATAATTTTATTGAAGTTATTAGAGTTGGAAGTCTTTAAGCAACAGATAGATACTCTTTAGAGGATTAATCCTGAGCCGCGATCCCATGGACAGGAAGACGATTCCAACTCCAACTGGTCGGCCTCTTCAACCTCGAATCTCTACAACAAATGAAAGCCAAATTGATCTAAGAATAATTAGAACTAATAAACTACTGGAAACAATCTAGACGAAATAAATAGTAATGAAATAAATACTATGTCATGGACACTATATACTTACATTATTGGGTATATTAGATATATGCCGGTGGCGTTGGCTATATAAGACATTTTGTCAAAGTGTCCATGAAGACGATAATTGAAAGCCTCAAAGTAGACATTATCTGTTATTTTTTCTGGAGTCCTCCGCCCAGTTTTAGTTGCAGTCAGGTTAAAAAAATATTGCAGGCCAAGAGTCGGCGCGGCGACCCTTAATCTATAAACCATACCATAGCCCACGTGACTAAATCGATTAAAGCCAGGAGGAGTTTGGGGATGCACAATTACTTGTAGCGTCATATCGAAATGTTGATATTTGTGATTGAGGGAAATCCAAGGCTCAAGAGGCTGTGGTGGTCGTGGTGCTGATTGTGCTGCTGGTGGTGATAGAATTAGGAAGTAGAGAAGCAAAAGAAGGGTGGTCGTGGTCGAGGAAGAGTACATTTTAATGTTTGAAATTGAGTGAAATGCAATTTTATGACAAAGGGCCTGATACGTGAATTTATTTATAACCAAGGCCACCTTAATTGGTGCCTCTTGCAAAGTGATAGACAGTGCAGTTAATGTTTGTTTGTGGGTAGTATTAAAAATTACAATTTCAAGTTATTATCAACATTTAATTAGTGAAAGAAGTTAACATTAAAAAATACTCCATATATATACTTCATATTTCTAAAAGTTAATAAAGAGAAACTAGTATTTAATTAATTTAGAAAACAGCTTTTATATTGCGAATGTCTTGTAAATATATGCTATCTAATACGGAATATTAATGACAATGCAAATATAATTAGATAATTAATAGAAAAATTCCCAAAATGGTTTGATTGAAAAATTAAAATCTTATGAGATCATGTTTACATTAGAGAAAATCTTATAAGATTACGTTTGGATGTTTAAGCCCCAATCCACTCAAGCCAACTGCTGTTGGTACGCAACTAACTATTAAGTTCAAAGTAAATATAATTTAAGTCACTAAATTAAATAAAAACAGAATGCTAATACAATGATCGCCTTGGAAAAGATTCATTAGTAATGTAAAATTTCAATATATAAAATTTTCTAATTTTTACAATTTTATTTTAATTTTTACGTTTCTTGCTTTCTAATCCAATTTTTCGACAATATAATTGGTGAATTATCGGGTATTCACATGCCGCATTGGACCTAAGATTAATCCCTCTAGGATCTCTATGGGCAATGAAGGATGTCTCTCCCAAAGCAGTCTTTTGCACAAACAAGGCTCGAACCCAAAAGCTTACTTAAGCGACTAGAGTCCAAATGCTCAATCCACTCAAGTCAACTGTTGTTAGTACTTTTCGACAATTTATGTTTGGGTGAGTTTTTCTTAATTCTGTTAAAAAAAAAAATGGATACCTAGTAATTCACCAAAAGAAATTGGGATGAGGAATTGCCCAAACGGCAAGTCCATGCCTTCTAACCATAGGATTGGGGTTCGATTCCCCACCCGGCGCCCTATTCCTCCCATTTATCTCTTTGTAGTTTGTGTGGCATGGGCTCCCACTTTCCTTTCTCTGGTTTCGGCTGCTAAAAAAATAATAAAATAAAAAAATTTCATTCTTTAAAAAGATGTTATCTTATAAACATTAACATGGAAAAAAAAACCAATATCATCCCATAATTTTAAAAACTTTCCAAAACAATCTCACAAATATGAAATTAGACGAATCCGTTCCGTAGCTACCATAATCTTCACCGAACCCGTCCATGAACCCGGTTTTTCGCTAATCATCGCCGAACCCGTCCCATAACTATCCTAATCAATCACTGAACCCATCCATCCATTAGGGTAGTTATGGGACGGGTTCGGAGATGATTAGCGAAAAACCGGCGATAATGGCAGAAATGTCCATTATTTCAATCCATTTATGTGTCTTAAAACGGGCATTTGATCGCATTCCGGTCTTATATTAAATAAGAACGCAGTCGAATTGGACTGATTTATGCATAGCTGTAAAAATATTGAGCTGGTATAAAAAATGCATAAATATGTAATTTTGTTACACATTTATGCTAGAAAAATCCAAAAACATGAGAAAAAGAAAAGAAAAGAAAAAGGAAACAAAAAGATGGGAAAAGAAATAAAAACCCACAAAAAAGTCAAATTTTTCAGGAAATTACGAAGCTACACTCAACTACGACGTTAACCATGTATAGCATCGTAGGCCGAGTATAGCGTCGTAGGCAGAAATGGAGGTAAAATTCTGAAGGAGGAGAACTACGACATCAAGCATAGCGTCGTAGACCAAGTGTAGCGACGTACGGAGTATAGCGTCGTAGGCTGTTCACTTAGAGACAAAGAGTGTATTCGAAGTGGAAGACTACGACGTTACACCTATAGCGTCGTAGTAATGGATAGCGATGAAGTCATGCATAGCGTCGTACCAAGCTGCAGAATTCAAATTCAAGGGTCTGGGGGCCCATGGGCCTAGGGTTTCTCGCCTATATATAGAGGTGTTGACTCCCAGGTCTTGTCCCTTCATACATTCCCCAACTTGAAGACAACCTCAGTTCTTGAGAAGTGTAGCTAGGTTAGTTAGAGTAGTTAGTTTTTATTTTTATGTATTATTTAATTTATGCATCTAGCTTAGTTTAATTTCTTGCATAGCTTAGTGTTTTTCTTTCTTGTTCAGCTTAGGATAGCCATTTTCATACTGTTTCAGTTTTGCTAAACTCTTTGTTTAGGTTTGAAATACCCAAATGATGGGTATTATCAAACCATTTGATATAAAATGGGCATTTAAGCTTCAAAAGAATCCCAAAAACATGAAATGGACATGGGTCCATGGACTTACTTGCTTTATCTTTGCTTAAATGACCATTTGGTCATCTCATTTTCTGTTTACAATGTGGAGTTTCTGTCCTTTTCTTCTTTTTGGGTTCTTATGCATGTTTTTATGGTTGAAAACCCTCATTTGGGTTTGTGGTTCATGGGTGTATGCTTTTGGCTTATTTTATCATGTTTTTATGCATTTTGGCTTACTGTTTTCACCTTATTTTATTACTGTTCTTGCATTGATGAACCATGAACTTGAAAACAGGGTTTGCAATCGCAGAGATTGCATTACCCGACCAACAACATATTCTGGGGTAGCTACGACGCTATCCAAGGATAGCGACGTAGGGAAGGGTTTGATGTCGAGTTGCTTCGAACTCAAGAAAATTTGCCCTACGACACTAGACCTACGACGCTATCCTAGGGTATCGTCGTAATTTTTGTTTAAGGTCGTAGGACCCCAAAACTCTTCATTTTCACCAACCCATTTACGACGCTATGACCACGACATTATCTTAGGATAGCGTCGTAATTTAGTGCATAACGTCGTAAACCCCCATTTTTTTCAACTCCAGAAAATTCCACCTACGACGCTACACCCACGACGCTATCCTAGGATAACGTCGTAGCATCCTCCTCTTTTTCAAAACCATCTCTTCTTACTACGACGCTAGACCCTACGACGTAAACCATGTTTAACATCGTAGGACATGCATAGCGTCGTAGGCCCTCATTTCTAAATTCCCATGCACGACGTCAACACTACGACGTGGAACATTGTATCACGTCGTAAACATGTACATCGTCGTGCATAACCCCTTTTAATTCCAAAATTTACATCTCTTTCACCAACCCATGACGACGCTGTCCCCACGATGCTGTCCTAGGATAGCGTCGTAAAAATCTGTTTAGCGTCGTAATTGGCAGTTTCTGCCAGATTTTCCATTTCTCCATTTCCTTCATTAATTAATTGAACCCTTAAGTCAATAATTAAAGGTCATGATTGGCAATGATTAAGATCGATAATTACTTTGATTAAAGGATCTTTGTTCAATTTTCCTTAAAATATTTTTCTATAAACAAAACCTTAATGCCTTAAGTAGATAATCCGGACTGTAATTAATTATGGTATGAAGG
This sequence comes from Hygrophila difformis, assembly GCA_030278955.1. Taxonomy (NCBI): domain Eukaryota; kingdom Viridiplantae; phylum Streptophyta; class Magnoliopsida; order Lamiales; family Acanthaceae; genus Hygrophila; species Hygrophila difformis. The sequence goes on along the minus strand of JAOANR010000001.1, from coordinate 40,028,320 downwards.
ATTATTTAAGACATTAGTTATGGATTAATTCCATAACCTTGCATGAGAAACCAATGTCTCTCATACAAGGCACTGTCTTTATTTTTACTTTATTTTATCTTTTTCGTGATGTGTGAATAAACAGTAAGAGATACTACAGAATAATGTCGGCGAACGGTCCCTTCACCGGGAAATGAAGTAGCCCGTAGTCTGTATATCAATTACTGTTTGTTATTTTGCATGGTTTGGATAATGAATAACGAGGTCAGGCGAACGGTCCTTTCACCGGGAAATGAAGTAGCCACTCAGTTAATTATTGTCCAAATACAGTTTTATTCTCTTTATCTTAATTTCCAAAACCCAAATTCTAATCTGTGATGTGAGTCAGCCAATATCTGTCAATATTAGCTAATAAGCATTACTGAGAGGAAGCATGTAGGTCTTTATCAAAATTCGCAGATAGTAGGGGCCCAACTGGTAGCGACACTGCCATTTCAGGGTTTCTGCTGTCTAAATTCGCTCCATCCGAGTAATTGGGAAACTAGAAAGCAGATGTTTGCATTCCACCCGATTATTCTGCCATCACTTTTGGCCCCACGGCTACCTCATATCTGTGTCCCGCGTTCTGTCTAAACCCACCATTATATTTTGGGTTGATTAATTTTACACTTCCATATATCCTTATGCATGATATTATTACGTAGCTATTGTGGTCTGTAATATTTTGGGATCCTTCCATTGGACATAAGAAGTCTGGATTTAAAACAGATATCGCGTATTAAATTTCCAACAAAAATTCCTTTATAAAATCCGGATCTGAGTAAGGGATAAATTCCTCAGTTATGTCTATTTCATATTCTGTCAAGGGTTAATTTTTGGGAAATTAGAAGCAGAGTCAGCAATTAGGTCTCATCTAGACTGAAAGTGTCTATCTTCTTATTGGGAGTCTAGTACCTGTTTAGGGAATGGTTTTCACACTTATTATTTTCCGAAATAGCTGTGTATTGGGAATTTAGTCTTAACTATCACACCGAGATGGGATCCACTTGGATTCAAATGTAGTGTGTTAGATAGATCTAGAGGAACAATACATAGGCCTTGGTTACTTTCTAAGATAGGGTTGAGTTTCTTTCAACTACTATCCTCTTCTGCCAAAGCCTATCTTTGAGTCCTGAGTGAGTGCATCCGGAACGAACTAATTTATTAGTTCGTTTCATTAGTTTGTATCTCATAACCACCCGGAAAGAAGTGAACACTGCGAGCGGTTCACTGAGGTCCGGGAATTCTTGATCCACACCGGGTCATCCTGACTGGGGGCTTTCTTTTACTACTAGTACGAAACTTTTGTAACTTCCGAGTGATAGGATTTTAAAATGCTTTCTTTTAACCACTTTCGTAGAGGTCACTCGGATATGTCACTAGATCTTCTAACTGTTACTAGGACTGAGAGTTAAGGGATAGTTCAGGTTTAATTTTAGACTTTGGGTGTGACATGGGGGAATGATAGCAGTACTTGGCACTTCAACTAATGATTTGTCAGGTGTTGCTTGACCACCACAGATGAAATATCATACCCTGGCCGGGGCAGTTATGAATCTGTGGTATCTTGGAATTTGTGGTCTTAAGAACATGTAAACTCATACTGTAAGTACCTGTCTGTTAAAGGGAACATGGTACTGAGAGCATGAGAATTAGCTATCTGACAGGATTATCCCCAAACAAAGATTTGTGTATAAAAATGGAAGTTTAATTGTGTTTTATCTAAATCTTGTCCAATCTTTATTCTTTTCTCCCTGTCCTTTCTGTCATCATTTTGAATCAGCTTCATAGCTAATATAGCATAGGTTCACAGCTTTCATTATTTTTGTGGGATTATTCCATCTGCTCTTTAGATTCAATACTAGCATGTTCTTTAGCTTAATTTAACTGCTTTCAAAATGTAGAGTGAATTCAGTCATGTAGTTGTTAGTCCAACTTCAAAACTGATTTGAGCAATACGAGTGGAAAATCTAGTAAAACGACGTGGGACCTGCTTCTATCGCACATCCTCCAGTGAACGATCCGGTCTTACTATAAATTACTGCAATTTTTTGACACCGTAAGCTTTCGGGCCACAGTTTTCTACATGAGCATATAAAAACGTGACAACATATAAACATATCCCTAATCCCAACTTCATCTTCATAAATTAATTTTCATTAAATAAATCAAACCGGGATTCATTATTCTTTTATTTAGAAAAATGCTCATAAAGTGGGAGATTGTCGAAAAGTTTCATGGCGCCGTTGCCGGGGAGGATGCAGCGCCGTTTTATTAGAGAATTACATTCCTGATTGCTCATAGTTAGCTTATATCTATAAATATGTATACACAACCGAACCAATTCTAACCTGGGGAATGTACAGGTACTGTCATAGCTGAGACCGTTGTTCTATGCAAAAGAGAAAGGAGACCCCAGCTGAGATCCCGTTCAACACAGAGATCGAAAAAACAGCTCGTCGTCTGAGGGCAGAGGCTAGACAAAGGAAAGAACGGGAAAGGCAAGCACTACTCTCTCCAAGCACAAGTAGTGACATCTCAGACATGGCGGATAACCACGGCATTCCCCCAATCATACCACCTAACCCACCACTCCAAAATATCCAAGAGGACCCAGAAGACGTTGATGACGAGAACTTGGAGGATCCCCCTCCTCAGGTCATACAGGGAGGTGGAAACCCCCCAAATCTCGAGCAACAACCCTTCGAAGTGCCTCCACCAAACCACCAAAACCCCCAAAACAACCCCATTACCCAAAATTTCTAAAATGACCCTAACTTCCAGAATCAGCAGTATCAGAATCCCAACCAATTCAATTCAAACCAGTATAATCCAAACCCGCAAGATCACAATGATCCGAGAAACTTCTATCCTAACCAGAACTTCAACCCACGGGACCAATACCAAGGACAGTATCAGGGACAATATCAAGGAGGCCCAGGAAACAACCAGCAGCCTGCTGCTGCTGATTACATACAACCAATTATAGAACCATACTTGAACGTGCCAGGCAGAGCACCAATTGTAGCCAGAAATTTCGAACTCAAGCCTGCTTTGATCAACTTGTTGCAGAATAGCCAATTTGCAGGGGCCAACCATGAAGATCCACATGATCACTTGGCAACATTCTTGGAACTCTGCAACACAATCAAGAATCAGGGCGTCTCTCAGAACACCATTAGGATGATGTTGTTCCCGTTCTCATTGTGTAGTGGAGCAAAAACCTGGTATAAATCATTGCCAGTAAACCAAAGGAGCACATGGGAGGATATTGTAAGAAATTTCTTGGTAAAATACTTTCCGGAATGGAAGGTAGACGAAGGAAAGTCGAAGATCTCTAAGTTTAAAATGAAGCCTGAAGAATCTTTGTATGATGCAAAAGAGAGGTTTATGAATCTGTTAAGGAAATGTCCTCAGCACGGTTTTCAGGGATGGGAACAGTTGAGAAAGTTTTACAATGGGCTGACAGACGCATGGAAGCATATGTTAGATGCTGCGGGAGGGCAACACCTGTTGCACATGCCCATGGATCAAGCATGGGCTAAAATTGAAACAATGAGTGTGAATAGGTCTGGATTGAATGATGATAACACTAATGTCACCCCTCCCCGTGGACTTTGTGCTGTAGGTACAGCAGAAAAGACAGATCTTGAGAAGCTGCAAGAGCAAGTGGCGGCATTTTCTGTAAATCAAGGAGCTGGCAGCTCTGCTCAAGGACAGCAAACAGATATGATTTGTGGGTTGCGTCAGGGTGCTCATGCAACTGACACATGTGAACAGGTTGTATCTGAAAGCTGTAATTTTGCAGGAGCTTTCCCAAACAGACACCCGAATTTGTCATACTCCAACAACAATGCCCTCAACTCCCACCTTCTGAACAAGCCACAACAGTTCAACCCTCAGCAGAATCAAGGATTTAATCAAAACAAAGGACCAAATTTTCAAAACCAAATCCAAAACTTTCAGCCTCAAATACAGCAAAGACCCCATCAAAATTTCCAGCAGCCTAACCAAAATTTCCAGAACTTCCAGCCCCAGCCACAGTTCATACCCAATCAGGGCCAATGGAACCAGAATCAGAATCAAAACCAAAAGCCTCCATCAAGGCTGGAAAATTTGATGACTGATTTTATCACAAGCCAGAAGGAGATCAATACACAGTTGAAGGCCTCCATCAGAAATGTGGAAATCCAAGTGACTCAAATGGCCAGTGAATTGCAAAAATGGGATAAGAGAGCATTGCCAAGCGCAGCAGAGAAAAACCCACAGTGCAAGGCAATAACTTTGAAATCTGGAAAAACATTGGCTGGACCAAAAGGAAAGGATGATGTGGAAAAAGGAAATGAATCTAGGAAGGACAATGCTGCTGATGAGGAAGCAGATGATGCAAAAATAGAAACAACCAATTTGCAGACTGAAGCTGCAGAAGACAAGGCTAACAATGGTAAAGGTGAAGGTACAATTTCTGACCCTTCACCACAAAAAGCTTTTGATAATAACAAGTTCATGCCAAGGGTCACGTACCCAGCAAGGCTGAAAAATAAACAACAAGATTTGAAGTTTGAAAAATTTTCTGAAAAGACTGCAAGAAGTTGAGATTACCATTCCTTTGATTGAAATGATCTCTGAAATGCCAACCTATGCTAAGTTCTTAAAAGAAATGGTTTCAGGAAAAAGAAAGGTTGAGCAGGATGAATTAGTGGTACTCAATAGCACTTGCAGTGCTATCATTCAAAAGAAGCTGCCGGAGAAGAAAGAAGACCCTGGATGCTATACTCTGCCGATCAGAATTGGCCAAGTCACCGCTGGACAAGGATTATGTGACCTCAGCTCCAGCATCAACGTCATGCCATTAACCATGGTTAAACGTCTCAAGCTCGGATTGGTGGAACCCATCAAAATGAGGCCCAATTGGCAGATAGGTCAATCACAAAGCCAATCGGAATCCTGAAGGACGTAATCATTAAAGCAGGCAGCACACCATTTCCAGTGGATTTTATCATTCTGGACATCGAAGAGGATTCCGACATGCCTCTCATCTTAGGCAGGCCATTCTTGGCCACAGGCGGAGCCTTGATCGATGCCAAATCCAGAAAAGTGACGCTCCGAGTAGACGGAGATGAGGTCGTCTTCGACATGGCTCAATTGCAGAAATTCCCAAATGACAATTCTTGTTTTTCATTTGATGATGTAATAGTTAGGAGTGAGGAGAGAGAGCTTGACTCTGGACTTGATGATGAAATGGTGCTGAATGACCCATCAAAGCAGGTACTGAAGCCTGCAGGCGCGAAGCACGAAGGTTGTAGCGCCGTTCACTTTGCCGATCCCGAAACAGGGGATTTGGAGGAGTTTGACGGTGCCGAATTCCATGAAGACGCCGACCAAGAGGAGGCGGATCCTGTACTGATACAGGATCCGACAGGTTAATCTGAATTTCCCCCATCTAATTCTCGCAAATTACTTCCTTCAGTGGAATGCCCACCAGAGCTTGAACTAAAAGTTTTACCGGAACATCTTAAGTATGTGTTTCTCGCAGAACATAAAAAACTACCGGTAATTGTGTCAGCTAAGCTAACACAAGATCAAGAAAATGCTCTGGTGGGAGTGCTTAAAAAACATGTGCGTGCAATCGGTTGGACCATTTCTGATATCAAAGGAATAAGCCCTTCCGTTTGTATGCACATGATCCTAATGGAGGAGAATTTCAAACCCTCACGCCAGCCCCAACGAAGATTGAACCCACCCACGCAAGAAGTGGTGAGAAAGGAAGTGATCAAGCTGTTAGATGCCGGTATTATATACCCAATTTCTGACAGCAAATGGGTCAGTCCTGTGCAGGTTGTTCCCAAGCGGGGTGGGATGTGCATCACCAAGAATGAACAAGGGGAGGAAATTGCTACACGGCCGGTCACCGGATGGAGAGTCTGCATAGACTACCGGAAGTTGAACGAGGCCACTCGCAAGGACCATTTCCCTTTACCTTTTATCGATCAAATGTTGGAAGTTGGAACAGTTGGCGGGAAGGGAATTTTATTGCTTTTTAGACGGTTATTCAGGTTATAATCAAATAGTGATCGCCAGTGAGGATCACGAAAAAACAACTTTCACATGCCCCTATGGCACTTTTGCCTATAGGCGCATGCCTTTTGGACTATGCAATGCACCTGCCACTTTTCAACATTGCATGATGTCAATATTTTCTGAATTTATTGAAAAATGCATTGGAGTTTTCATGGATGACTTCTCTGTGTATGGAGATAATTTTGAGGACTGTTTGACCAATCTTGCAAAGATTTTAAATAGATGTGAGGACACTAACTTGGTTTTAAACTGGGAAAAGTGTCATTTTATGGTCACTGAGGGCATAGTGTTAGGTCATCGCATTTCACGTGCAGGCATTGAGGTCGATCCAGCCAAAGTCTCCATCATTTCCAATCTCCCTCTCCCCAACTCTATCAAGTCGGTTAGAAGCTTCTTAGGGCATGCCGGTTTTTACCAGAGATTCATTAAGGATTTCTCTAAAATTGCCAAGCCGCTCACTAAGCTTCTTTGTAAAGAAAATCCTTTTGTAATAAGTGAAGCGTGTGTCCAAGCCTTTGACACGCTCAAAATAATGTTAGCTTCTGCTCCAATTGTGCAACCACCCGATTGGTCACTGCCATTCGAGATGATGTGTGATGCAAGTGGTCTTGCAGTAGGTGCAGTTTTAGGGCAACATAAGGATGGGAGACATTGTGTAATTCATTACGCAAGTCATGCCTTGAATGAAGCCCAAATAAACAAAACCACTACAGAGAAAGAGATGTATGCTGTAGTCTTTGCATTTGATAAGTTCAGACAATATCTTATTGGAACAAAGGCTATAGTGTACACTGACCATAGTGCACTCAGATACTTGTTTAGAAAGCAAGATGCAAAGCCTCGTTTAATCAGGTGGGTGCTGTTTTTGCAGGAGTTTGACATCGTAATAAAAGATAGGCGAGGTCGAGATAATGGTGCTGCTGATCACTTATCTCGATTAGAAAATGATAAAAATGACAAAGCCGTTAATGAAGAGTTTCCGGATGAACAGTTGTTCGCACTGCATTTGCATGATCAAGCGTGTCCATGGTTCTCCGACATCGCTAACTTTTTAGCATGTGGGATAGTTCCACCATTCCAACAGAATACAAAAGGGCAAAATTCTTCAAAGAAGTAGTAAATTACTTCTGGGAAGACCCCTTCTTGTTCAAACACTGCGCTGATTCAATAATCAGACGGTGTGTGACTGAGTCTGAGGCTTACCAGATCACCAAGAAATGCCACAAATCTGAATATGGAGGTCATCATGGTCCCACTCGAACTGCCCACAAGGTACTCGAGTGTGGCTTTTTCTGGCCTACTATTTATGAGGACTGCAAGGTGTATGTAAAAGCCTGTGACAGATGCCAAAGATTAGGAAACATCTCTAAGAGGAATGAGATGCCTCAAAAGGGGATTCTCGCACTTGAGATCTTTGATGTGTGGGGCATTGACTTCATGGGACCGTTCCCACCATTTGGTGGAAACTACTATATCTTGGTAGCTGTCGATTACGTGTCCAAATGGGTAGAGGCTGTCGCATTACCTACCAATGATGGTAGCCAAGTCATCAAGTTCCTCAAGAACAACATTTTTAGTAGATTTGGCGTACCTAGGGTGGTGATATCTGATGGAGGAACGCACTTTATTAATAAAGCTTTTGAAACTTTAATGAGTAAAAATGGAATCCTCCATAAGATAGGCACGCCTTATCATCCTCAAACTAGTGGACAAGTCGAGGTATCAAATCGCGAGATCAAACATATACTCGAAGCCACGGTTGGGATAACCCGTAAGGATTGGGCACGTAAGCTCAATGATGCTCTATGGGCATACCGCACTGGATTCAAGACTCCCATCCGGATGTCCCCTTATAGGCTTGTCTTCGGAAAAGCTTGTCACTTGCCCGTAGAACTAGAGCATAAAGCTTACTAGGCCGTAAAAACGCTTAATTTTGATCCAAGAGTTGCTCAGGGCAAACATATGTTGGACCTCAATGAAATTGAGGAAATACGTGCGCAAGCTTATGAAAGCTCAAGGATCTACAAAGAGCGGACCCAGAAGTTGCACGATCGCCGAATTAAGCCTAAACACTTCTATGTTGGCCAAAATGTCTTGTTGTTCAATACTAGGTTGAAGCTATTCCCCGGAAAGCTAAGATCCAGATGGGAAGGGTCATATGAGGTGTTGGAGGTGTTTGAGAACGGTGCAGTCAGGATCCAAACTGAAAAAGGAAATCAGGTGGTAAATGGACAACGTTTGAAGGAGTACATAGGACACTATGATCCGGAGAAAGAGAGCCAAGCAGTGGCAGACCCGGCTTATATTCAATAAAAACAACATTAAAATTATAAAAATTTCATTCTGTGTATTTATGCATTGTTTTAATTCAAAAACAGAAAGGATCCAAAGTCAATTAAACATTTAGAGTACTAAGACTCTAAATGTGAGGATGTTGATAATTGGAGAAAATCTAACATGGGTAATTTATTTGTCTTGCAGAAACCATGGAACCACCAAAAAGAAGGAGCAGAAAAATAAAGCAGAAAACCAGGTTCCCGGTTGGATTGATCCCATGAATTTAAGAAAATAATTCCGGAAATTAAAGCAATTTAAAATCCGGAATAATTTTTGCAAACAAGTGGAATTAATCCAACATATCTTATGCAAGTAGAAATTTAATTATGTCAGCACATTTATGCATGAAAAATGTTTTGGACTAACTGATTTTCAAGTCCAAAACTAATAAACTTAACTGAGACCCAAATTCACCTTCTTGGGCCCAGTCCGCCTCTTAAATTTTGAAAAATTTTTAAAATCTGAGAGTTGATGGAATTCAGTTCAGTTACGAAGCAGTCCTCAACTACGACGCTATCCTAGTATAACGTCGTAGTAAATGGATAGCGCCGTAGTACCCCTTAATCTCACTCCAGACCTACGACGTTATACTTATCCTACGACGCTACACTAGCGTCGTACCACTAGTATAACGTCGTGGCTGACTTTCTTCCCCCTATTTCAGTTACGACGCTGAACTCACCCTACGACGCTAGTGTAGCGTCGTAGGACAAGCGTAGCGTCGTAGCAACGTTTCTTCCCGCCTATAAATATCCCGACCCTTCTTCTTCCCCATTTTCACTCTTCGCACTCTCACTCCCAAACCCTTTTCCGACGAAAGAACGCACAGTTCTTCTCAACATCTTCCACCCAAATCCATGGGGACACCATGTCCAGATTTTTCCAAGTTTTCCCGAATCTGGGACCATCGCCATCCTCATCCGGGGGTAGACGACCGGAGTAAGAAGTTTTACTTTCCCCCCTTCCATTCTCGAGCCCCCCCCCCCCTGTTATTTGATGTTGTTGAGCATTTTGTATCTTATGCTTATAAATAGCTTGTAAATAGCATAATGTGCTTTGAGTTGCTTGATTATTTTCTTGTTTTGGGTTTTGTTTGCTTTCGGTTTCGAGTAGGGAGCGTTCCTGTGTTTCTTTTGGCACTTCCTGTGTTCACCGAGCATGAGGAGGAAATGGATGTTTGATTTTGGGCTGTTGTTAAGGGTTGAGAATGTTTAATCTAGTTGAGCATGTGATTTTTGAAACCCACAAGAACCTTGATGTTAGAACTCTTAGGGTTCGAAAATTTTTGAAACCTAAAACTTGAAAGAATAAATTGATGAGCATTAGGGTGTTATTTTGGACACCATGATGTTGTTAGTTCATCTATTCTTGAGATCTTGACAGAAGCTTGAGTGATTGTTTTTGAATTTTTGTTCAAACCTTGTTTAAGGCTTAATTTTGTGTTAATGTTTGCTGAATCCCTCATTATGATTTATGCTTGCTGATGTGGGTAAAAAGAACATTCAATTGGGTGTTATTTTTAGCGTATCTGTTCCAACATTTTAAAATCTTGTGAGAATAAATGTTTGCCTATTTTGGGAAACATGGTACAAGCAGCCAATGGGTGCTTACCACTTTTCAATAAAAGTGACATTTTGAAAAAGACAAAATAGTAGGTAAGTTCTTTCTATTTAAGATTGACCAACTTGTTTTGTTCCCAATGGAACATAAACTAATGTAATGAAATAGCAGTCTTTTCTCCTCATGTAGACTGCTATTATTTAAGAAAATTTCAAAAATTGGGACCACAAAATCCCACCTTTTATTAAATAAATTTGGTCAACCTTTATTAAAAATTAAAAATTGATTTCTCCTTATGTTTATAACTTGGACTGTCCACTCCCCTTCTCAAAACAGTCCAAGTCAAGCAATTCCGAGCCGCCGCATCTCCATTTGCACTCTTCATTCCATCCCATTCCACTGCACTTTCAACAATCATCTCGGGATTGTTTAAAAATTGGAAAATCAAGTTCTTGGGCTCTATGGCTCATTAAAAAAGATTTTTGGTCCATGATCATTTTTGCTTCATTTTGGACTTAAAAGTCCATTAAAAAAAAATATTTAGGGGCCCAATGACCCCTATCTTTTCCTAATAACTCACTGCTTTGAAAAGTTCTCTCAAAATGTAAAAAGAAAAAAAAAATTCGATGCTTTATATTAAAATTCAAGTTGGAAATTTAATAACCTCACATCTAGAGCAAAGCTCTAAATGTGAGGATGTTGGTTTCCAAACTTGAATGGTTTTTGAGAAAATTATAAAAATTGGATTCATTACTTCCTATCCTTTCAGGGGCAACATCTTCCCGATTCCAAAGGAGCTTCTCGGCGAAATCCTCTTCCGAATAGGAGAGGATGACATCAAGAAGGTGTTCACAACCCAGGAAACATGCAAGAAGCTGAGGGACGCAGGCAAACTCACCATCGTTTACAAACGATGCGAGCTGGAAACCTCCTCAGTGAAGGTGTGGCAACAACACGTCCGGAGGGAAAAAGGAGGAATTCCTGCAGACGTGTGTAGAGGCAGGAAACTTCAACCTCCAGATCGTTCCAGCACTACTAGCATTTGCGGGTGGGAATGAGGAGCAAGCCTGCGAGATACTGCGGCCAGGGATTGAAGATAATCATAGGGCATCAATTTTCACACGGGCTTTCATGCTGCTGAGCAAAATGGATGAAGGTCAAGTTCTGCAGGGGATAAAGATGATAGAGGGAATGGCAACCAATAGATCAATCTTGGTCTATACGGCCACCAACACCATCTCCTGGATGTCGAGTAACGAGGACACCCCTGGTTTATTTGGTGGCTAGGCAGACCGGATCTACTGCCCAAGGAGGCGAGGAAACCTGGAGGAACATAATGGTTGGTGCCTGCGCTGCGACTTGACAAACTTCATCTTCTGGAGCAGAATCTTCTTTCCCTAGGAGGAGAGGAATGGAGGAAGAATGAATCTTTAAATGCTTTATTTTATCTTAAGCTTGATTGTAAACATCATATAAGGGAATTCTTCTTTTGCATGCAGGTTCGTATTAACTGCATAAGAATCTCTTGTGAGTGATGTATTTAATTGCTTTCCAAAACGGAACTTCACTTTTGAGGTCCAAACAATTTTATTTGAGAAAAAGATGTCTGACAGTCCAAGATGAATAAGTGACTGTCAGGCCAAAAATATGCTGTTGACATACTTTGTATGTTAACAGTGCCTCTTTACTGCTTTAAACTAAATAACCAGCAAAAAGTATGCATAAACCTGTTCTAAATTCACATGTTGAATTTAGGCTTGTGATTAAATTTTCAAACTTTTAAATTGGGATAATATAATTGAAAACATGCATGAAATAAATTCCTAGGGTTTTGAGCTATAAAAATTTAATGATGCGATCATCTTTTTGGGTAATAAAACTTCATGTTGAAAATTTTGATTGAATAAATTGTTAGAATTAAGCTTTGATTAATTTGAGAATATTGTATGACATGAATCAATCCAACCGTGTGAGATTTGAGCCATGAGTCACTTTTACTCATTTATTCTCTTCGATGTATGAATCAATTTGATTAAAGGAAACTAGAACTTGCGATTGGGACCGATTCAAGACCATGTCATATTCCAAAAAATCAAGCATATGATCGAGGCACCTAGTGAACCCAAATTTTTGGCCTTCTTTTGAAATCCAAACCCAAAAATATTTTCCCTTTAGGATTAACCACTTTGAGCCTTTAAGCCTAATTTTTCTTGAAACCCTCTATATTTCCCTTATCCTTACAAAAAGACCAATATATTCAACCCAAGTATGCAAGAATAAATTCTTTCAAGGCATTAAATTTATGATCATCAAAAATGTATCAATCGGTATTCTTTAAACTGATTCAAAAAAAAATGTTGAGCCTCATTCAACAAAAATAAATTGCAAATGACAAAGCAATTAAACGTAGTCTAATGTCATGCAATAGAAAAAGAAAATCAAAAGAAAAAGAAATAATTGATGATCATAGATTTTAAATAAAAATGCGAATTGATGATTGAATAAATTCTTGCCACTTTTTAGCCCAATAATTCCCTTTCTTACCAAATGTTATAACCGTATGCCCCATTATAACCCTTAAATAAGACCTCATGAGCTCGATTTGAGGAAATGAGCCGGTGGCGAGTTTAGTCTAATTGCAAGCCTATGGGATAGTTCAATCAAATTTTATTTTGAGAGTACAATGATTAAACCCTCTTGAGAATGATTGAATTGTCCAAGTTTATCATATGTGAGGCTCTGTTTCATTAAATATGTTCATGTCATACCTTAATTCTAATTTTTAGTCCTAGCATTTCTCAAACATGACATTCATGAAGGGTTGACAACAATGCTCGATTTGTAAGCCCGATTTAGTGAGCAAGTATCATTTCATCAAACACTGCAATCAAAGGAATTTAATACTTGTAGTTTTTAATTGTCTTATCCCAATCTAATAAGAATGAAATTTATAAAGCCACGAAAATGAATTGACTATGTAGAGTCCGTGTTCCAAGGAACATTGACTCTGACTGCTCGGGGACGATCAGTATTAACTGTGAGGATGTTGATAATGGCCAGAAATGTCCATTATTTCAATCCATTTTCGTGTCTTAAAACGCGCATTTGATCGCATTCCGGTCTTATATTAAATAAGAACGCAGTCGAATTGGACTGATTTATGCATAGCTGTAAAAATATTGAGCTGGTATGAAAAATGCATAAATATGTAATTTTGTTACACATTTATGCTAGAAAAATCCAAAAACATGAGAAAAAGAAAAGAAAAGAAAAAGGAAACAAAAAGATGGGAAAAGAAATAAAAACCCACAAAAAAAGTCGAATTTTTCAGGAAATTACGACGCTACACTCAACTACGACGTTAACCATGTATAGCGTCGTAGGCCGAGTATAGCGTCGTAGGCAGAAATGGAGGTAAGATTCTGAAGGAGGAGAACTACGACGTCAAACATAGCGTCGTAGACCAAGTGTAGCGACGTAACGGAGTATAGCGTCGTAGGCTGTTCACTTAGAGACAAAGAGTGTATTCGAAGTGGAAGACTACGACGTTACACCTATAGCGTCGTAGTATGGATAGCGACGAAGTCATGCATAGCATCGTACCAAGCTGCAGAATTCAAACTCAAGGGCCTGGCGGCCCATGGGCCTAGGGTTTCTCGCCTATATATAGAGGTGTTGACTCCCAGGTCTTGTCACTTCATACATTCCCCAACTTGAAGACAACCTCAGTTCTTAAGAAGTGTAGCTAGGTTAGTTAGAGTAGTTAGTTTTTATTTTTATGTATTATTTAATTTATGCATCTAGCTTAGTTTAATTTCTTGCATAGCTTAGTGTTTTTCTTTCTTGTTCAGCTTAGGATAGCCATTTTCATACTGTTTCAGTTTTGTTAAACTCTTTGTTTAGGTTTGAAATACCCAAATGATAGGTATTATCAAACCATTTGATATAAAATGGGCATTTAAGCTTCAAAAGAGTCCCAAAAACATGAAATGGACATGGGTCCATGGATTTACTTGCTTTATCTTTGCTTAAATGACCATTTGGTCATCTCATTTTCTGTTTACAATGTGGAGTTTCTGTCCTTTTCTTCCTTTTGGGTTCTTATGCATGTTTTTATGGTTGAAAACCCTCATTGGGGTTTGTGGTTCATGGGTGTATGCTTTTGGCTTATTTTATCATGTTTTTATGCATTTTGGCTTACTGTTTTCACCTTATTTTATTACTGTTCTTGCATTGATGAACCATGAACTTGAAAACAGGGTTTGCAATCGCAGAGATTGCATTACCCGACCAACAACATATTCTGGGGTAGCTACGACGCTAACCGCCCTACGACGCTATCCAAGGATAGCGACGTAGGGAAGGGTTTGATGTCGTAGTTGCTTCGAACTCAAGAAAATTTGCCCTACGACACTAGACCTACGACGGTATCCTAGGGTAGCGTCGTAATTTTTGTCTAAGGTCGTAGGACCCCAAAACTCTTCATTTTCACCAACCCATTTACGACGCTATGACCACGACATTATCTTAGGATAGCGTCGTAATTTAGTGCATAATGTCGTAAACCCCCATTTTTCTCAACTCCAGAAAATTCCACCTACGACGCTACACCCACGACGCTATCCTAGGATAGCGTCGTAATTTAGTGTATAGCGTCGTAGCATCCTCTTCTTTTTCAAAACCATCTCTTCTTACTACGACGCTAGACCCTACGACGTAAACCATGTTTAACGTCGTAGGACATGCATAGCGTCGTAGGCCCTCATTTCTAAATTTCCATGCACGACGTCAACACTACAACGTGGAACATTGTATCATGTCGTAAACATGTACAGCGTCGTGCATAACGTCTTTTAATTCCAAAATTTGCATCTCTTTCACCAACCCATGACGACGCTGTCCCCACGACGCTGTCCTAGGATAGCGTCGTAAAAATCTGTTTAGCGTCGTAATTGGCAGTTTCTGCCAGATTTTCCATTTCTCCATTTCCTTCATTAATTAATTGAACCCTTAAGTCAATAATTAAAGGTCATGATTGGCAATGATTAAGATCGATAATTACTTTGATTAAAGGATCTTTGTTCAATTCTCCTTAAAATATTTTTCTATAAACAAAACCTTAATGCCTTCAGTAGATAATCTGGACAGTAATTAATTATGGTATGAATGATTATTTAAGACATTAATTATGGATTAATTCCATAACCTTGCATGAGAAACCAATGTCTCTCATACAAGGCACTGTCTTTATTTTTACTTTATTTTGTCTTTTTCGTGATGTGTGAAAAAACAGTAAGAGATACTACAGAATAATGTCGGCGAACGGTCCCTTCACCGGGAAATAAAGTAGCCTGTAGTCTATATATTAATTAATGTTTGTTATTTTGCATGGTTTGGATAATGAATAACGAGGTCAGGCGAACGGTCCTTTCACCGGGAAATGAAGTAGCCACTCAGTTAATTATTGTCCAAATACAGTTTTATTCTCTTTATCTTAATTTCCAAAACCCAAATTCTAATCTGTGATGTGAGTCAGCCAATATCTGTCAATATTAGCTAATAAGCATTACTGAGAGGAAGCATGTAGGTCTTTATCAGAATTCACAGACAGTAGGGGCCCAACTGGTAGCGACACTGCCATTTCAGGGTTTCTGCTGTCTAAATTTGCTCTATCCGAGTAATTGGGAAACTGGAAAGCAGATGTTTGCATTCCACCCGAATATTCTGCCATCACTTTTGGCCCCACGACTACCTCATATCTGTGGCCCACGTTCTGTCTAAACCCACCATTATATTTTGGGTTGATTAATTTTACACTTCCATATATCCTTATGCATGATATTATTACGTAGCTATTGTGGTCTGTAATATTTTGGGATCCTTCCCTTGGACATAAGAAGTCTGGATTTAAAACAGATATCGCATATTAAATTTCCAACAAAAATTCATTTATAAAATTCGGATCTGAGTTGGGGATAAATTCCTCAGTTATGTCTATTTCATATTCTGTCAAGGGTTAAATTTTGGGAAATTAGAAGCAGAGTCAGCAATTAGGTCTCATCTAGACTGAAAGGGTCTGTGTTCTTATTGGGAATCTAGTACCTGTTTAGGGAATGGTTTTCACACTTATTATTTTCCGAAATAGCTGTGTATTGGGAATTTAGTCTTAACTATCACACCGAGATGGGATCCACTTGGATTCAAATGCAGTGTGTTAGATAATTCTAGAGGAACAATACATAGGCCTTGGTTACTTTCTAAGATAGGGTTGAGTTTCTTTCAACTACTATCCTCTTCTTCCAAAGCCTATCTTTGAGTCCTGAGTGAGTGCATCCGGAACGAACTAATTTATTAGTCTGTTTCATTAGTTTGTATCTCATAACCACCCGGAAAGAAGTGAACACTGCGAGCGGTTCACTGAGGTCCGGGAATTCTTGATCCACACCGGGTCATCCTGACTAGGGGCTTTCTTTTACTACCAGTACGAAGCTTTTGAAACTTCCGAGTGATAGGATTTTAAAATGCTTTCTTTACTGCTTTCTTTTAACCACTTTCATAGAGGTCACTCGGATATGTCACTAGATCTTCTAACTGCTACTAGGACTGAGAGTTAAGGGATAGTTCAGGTTTAATTTTAGACTTTGGGTGTGACATGGGGGAATGATAGCAGTACTTGGCACTTCAACTAATGATTTGTCAGGTGTTGCTTGACCACCACAGATGAAATATCATACCCTGGCCGGGGCAGTTATGAATCTGTGGTATCTTAGAATTTGTGGTCTTAAGAACATGTAAACTCATACTGTAAATACCTGTCTGTTAAAGGGAACATAGTACTGAGAGCATGAGAATTAGCTATCTGACAGGATTATCCCCAAACAAAGATCTGTGTATAAAAATGGAAGTTTAATTGTGTTTTATCTAAATCTTTTCCAATCTTTATTCTTTTCTCCCTGTTCTTTCTGTCATCATTTTGAATCAGCTTCATAGCTAATATAGCATAGGTTCACAGCTTTCATTATTTTTGTGGGATTATTCCATCTGCTCTTTAGATTCAATACTAGCATGTTCTTTAGCTTAATTTAACTGCTTTCATAATGTAGATTGAATTCAGTCATGTAGTTGTTAGTCCAACTTCAAAACTGATTTGAGCAATACGAGTGGAAAATCTAGTAAAACGACGTGGGACCTGCTTCTATCGCACATCCTCCAGTGAACGATCCGGTCTTACTATAAATTACTGCAATTTTTTGACACCGTGCGCTTTCGGGCCACAGTTTTCTACATGAGCATATAAAAACGTGACAACATATAAACATATCCCAAATCTCAACTCCATCTTCATAAATTGATTTTCATTAAATAAATCAAACCGGGATTCATCATTCTTTTATTTAGAAAAATGCTCACAAAGTGGGAGATTGTCGAAAAGTTTCATCGGGTTCATGGACGGATTCGGCGATGATTGGGGTCGTTATGGACGGATTCGTCTAATTCAAAATTTTTGGAATGGTTTTGGAAATTGAAAAATTTTATGGGACTAAATGCGTTTTTTTTCCACATTAATATCATGTACGTACGTAAGTAAGCCTAATTTTGTTTTCCCATAAGCGAAAATGTTTATCACTTGTTTGAATAAAATTAAAAGGGTCAAAGACCAAAATAATTCCATAGCTCTGATCATTAACTCTTAAATCATTCCTAAGCTTAACCGCCTTTGCCCCACGCCGAGCCCAGGCATCGGCCACCATGTTCCCCTCCCGAAGAAGGTGATACCAATGATAACCAGAATGCGACTGCATAAGATCCCTGATGGTCCGCACCAAAGGGTATAATAAATGATAACCAGAAACCCCGCTAGAAATCAAACGAAGCGCCTCAGCCGAATCAGAAAAGCAAACCGCAGAGGAAATCCCACGATGATGAAGGGCTAGCATACCCTGCCAAATACCTTGTAACTCCGCCACTATAATGGCAGCGACCCCCACATAACCCGAAAACCCTTCAACCCATCGGCCATCTCCAGTTTGAATAACCCCACTAAAACCAACCCGCCCTGGGTTCCCCAGAGAACTGCCATCGACATGCAGTAGCACCCCCATATGCTGCCTCGGATTCCAGGAGATCAGCCTGAGGCTCTTGGAAGTAATCTGCCGACCACATGCATAATTGATGGCCATGCCAATGTATTTAGCTTCCCGGACCACCGTCGAAGGATGAATAGGAGCCCCCCCATGCAGTAAGCATTTCGTGCCTTCCATATGACCCACAGAAGGGCCCAACGGAGGCTGTTCCAACGTCAAGTAATGGCATGAAACCATGAGGCCACCGCCGTTGTAATATCGGGCATCGGACCAATGCTAAATCCACCCACTTCCTGCCAACATTCCACCATCCAAGCACACCCAAAAAAGAGATGGAAAATTGTTCCCTCATTCCCATGACAGATCGCGCATGCTGAAGAAGACGACATACCACTTCTAGACCTTAATTCATTGGTAGGGAGCGAATCATAAAGAATGAGCCAGACGAGGAATCTGATCTTCTCCAGCACCCTCAGTTTCCACGCCCAAGATCGCCCTTTATCTAGTCGAAAGCCACATTGCTGCAGCAGCCATTTATAGGCATTGGAGACTGAATACTTGCCAGATACATCACCATCCCAGCACCAAACATCATGCGCGTCCTGATGCAAAATCACCAGACCTAACTCATGAATTTCCGCAAGTATGGAATCCGGGAGAAGCGTGATCATCAACTCCCAACACCATCTTCCATTCACATAGACATCTTTGACTCGGTATTCTGTATCCGACACATGAACATACGGAATCCTTGGTGCAATAGGGCCACCTCGGGGCCAAGCTCCATACCAAAAACTGCAAATACCATTACCTAGCCGCAGCCGAAAGCCTGGAAGAAGAATAGGACTTACTTTAACAAGGGCCTGGTATGTAGGTGACGCCCCTGGCCTTTATTGCATGTGTCCTCTACCACATCCATATTTCTCCATGATCAGCTTCGCCCAAGGCTTGTCTGTATGGTGCATAATATCATTGAGCAACTTACCAAGGAAGGCAATGTTGATATCCCTACTCTTCCGAACTCCAAGACCACCCATACTACGAGGGGCTGCCGCTTGGTCCCATTTAACCAGATTAAGCCCATGACCACGGGCATCCTTCCAAATAAAGTCGCGAGTGATTCTATCAAGTTTCTCACAAATGGACGATGGCATCCACAACATTTGCATAACATAGGCCGGAATGGCATTCAAGACCGCGCAAGCCAATTTAGTTCTTCCTGCCTTATTCAGTAGAGACCTCTTCCATGAAGATAATGTAGCATGCACTCTGTCCACCATGAATTCCAATTTAGGCGCTCGAATAGCACCATGAATTACTGGGAAGTCCAAATACTTTCCCAGGTCAGATCCGAACTCAACATTCAGGGCGTTGGCAATATACAATCTGTCCATATGTGACACTCCAGAAGAAGCAAAAGCGGTGGACTTAGAAGTATTAATTTTGAGTCCAGAGCGGCGAGCAAATTCTGATAATAAATCATCCATGCATTGGATACTCCCATGATCCACGTGTGAGAATAGCAGTAAATCATCGGCGAACATTAAATGAGAGATGGCCGGGAGATTCCATCTCAGGGATACCGGTTTCCAATTCCCGATAGCAACCCCTTCGAGTATTGATCCCGATAGCTTTTCCATAACCACAATAAATAAATAAGGCGATAAAGGATCACCTTGTCGGATTCCTTTCGTAGGCGTGAAAGGAGATAATGGTGCACCATTCCACAATATAGAATAAGTGGGAGAGCGCACGCTGAACATAATAATCTGAATGAGACCACAAGGCAAACCAAGCTCCCGAAGACATCCCTCCAAAAAATTCCAATCGACGTTATCATAGGCCTTCTCCAAATCCACTTTTAATAGAAAATCTGAAGACCGCCTACGGGGATTCCGGAATCTAGTGACTACTTCTTGAAGAATAATTGCATTACCCACAGTCCCCCTCCCGGGCAAAAAGGCCGACTGGAAGGGTCCAATGGCGGACTGTAGAATCGGCCTGAGACGGTTAACCAGGACTTTCGTCAAGATCTTATAAGACACGTTACATAGGCTTATCAGGCGAAATTGCCTAATAGAAGTGGGGATATCAACTTTAGGGATTAGACAAATAAAAGTAGCCGCTAGCCCGCTATAGTCTCATCAAACACCCCTGCCTCAGAAGCATGTTGGACAAAGGCAGTAACATCATCCTTTATTACTGACCAATAGCATTTATAAAATGCCGCCGGGAATCCATCCGGGCCCGGAGATGTACCTCCCTTGAGTTGTTGGACGGCTGAGTCAACTTCCTGAGCAAGCACCGGGTCATTTAGCTGTTGAACATCATTAAGCTGAGGCAACCGAGCGAGCTCACTTACTGTTCTGGCAGGAGCTGGTGTGAAGCTAAACATTGATATGAAATGGGCGGTGACATGTTGTTGAAGTGCCGCTTCATCCGTGGTCCATACGCCATCAATATCCAGCCCCAAAATTTTACTACGTTGCCTGTGGATCAAAGTTTGGGAGTGGAAGTATCGAGTATTCCTATCACCCTGCTTCAACCACTTGTCTCTCGATTTTTGGAACCAAAATGCCTCCTCTTGTTGAAGGACATCATCCAATTCGGCTGCTAGTTGGAGTTCCAAACGACAGAGTGTAGAATAGTCCCATTGCATGAGCATACGTCGCACTCCTTCCAGACGATGAATAAGTTTAAACTTCTTTTCCTCCTGATGATGTCCGTCCTTGTCTTGTAGCAGACTCGATGGGAACTTGGTTCCCTCGATTTTAGGCCGTATTGGCCGTGTGATTCTTTTTGTGTTTTTTCTCTTTCCTTGTCTCCCTTGCTGTAGTTTTTTTTTAGCTTTGTATCTCTTTGCCGACGTCTTGCGTCTTTTACCCAAAAAAAAAAATCATTCCTAAGCTATTTGAATTTAAACTTAATACCCATTTTGTCCCATAACTAATATTTAATGCCAATTTGGTCCATAAACTTTTTAAAATTTTCTATTAGACCATTTATTATATTGTTGATAAAACATTCAAACCTTGAGTCCATTAATGAGGTTCATTATTGGCATGGACTATCAATTTATAACATATCCATTTTCGGCGCAATTGAAAGACATAGGGTGTTAGCCTAGATGTTGTCGGCTCGAGAGTGAGGGTGATCCCACAACCCAACAGGAGCTCTTTCCAATATGTTTTGACCTTATTCACACACCCTGAGAGACTTCCTTGAACATCACACATCCTAGTATTACTCCAATGCAAGAAGACTTAACTTTTGAGTTCTTATATGATAACTACCTATAAAGATATGTACCTTATTCCGATGAGTAGCGTGTTTCACTTGTTTGACTCCTTTTAAGACATTCTCTAGTGTATTTTACAAATTTTGTTTCACATTTGCAATAGAAATATATATTCTGTCACAAAAAAATAAAAGAAAAAACGTTTCAAATAGAAAAAAAGAATCGTCACAAATTTCGTCTCAAACTGCGACAAAAATTTATATTTCCTTCACACACTCTGTCTCATCAATAGAATAAATTTACGCCACAAATTGTAATGAATTTCTGTCCATCATGTATAAAATTTGATTGCGAGAACAAGTTTTTCTAGTAGTGGTGATTTTAAGGTTTACGCAAATAAGGAATAAAGTTAAACTATATGAATATAATTGACATTACCAATAACTTATGGGGACCAAATTGGTATTTCATTTTGCACTATTAGTTATTACTATTACTGGTTTGAAGGAGTGAATTAATCGTCATTAGTATAGTTATTGACCCGATTGAGAAATTCAAATAGGTTCGATTGTGGAATTAAAGGTAATTTATGAGATAATTTTGCTTTTTATATCCCCATTTAAAATTATTGTTAAATGATTGCTTGTTTTCCAAAGTAAAAATTGAAAGCACTTAAAAGTTCATCCAAACAGGAGAATTGTAAGTTTTTTCTATCAAACTTAACATTTAAATAATAAAATGATTGGTTAAAAACATCAATCAACATCCCACCAAAATAAATATCAATCAAACACTATGTTTTGATATTGTTCCACATCGATTATTGGACCCCTCATTGAACCACCCAACAGACTGGAGTGGTGGAACACAAGAATATGATGCTGAATTAAATGGTTGTCACTAATTTCCTTTGGGCAGAAGCTGTGAACACTGCTTGCCATATGATCAACAAGGTTTGTTAGGTTCGAAGTGACGAGATGATAGCTGAACCTGTTTTGTCCTGCTAACTTGTTCAAACCAACTACGTGAACATATTCAGTTTAAGATAAAATGCAATGGAAGACTTAAAGAACTGAAAAACGTAAAGAGAACAAACACAGGAATTTGTTGACCCAGTTCATAAACACATGAATTTGTTGACCCAGAGTTGTGAATAACACAAGAGATCAATACCGACTCATTTCAGGTTGTAAAATAACATATGATGCTTGGACCACACTTGCCAATACCTACGAGGGGATGGCCCCAGTAGAAAAATCTCGTCTCATGACTATTGAATCTCAATTTTATAAATTATACATGGATGAGAAAGAAACTGTTGGTCAATATATTGGTAAAGTTCGTGATCTAACAAACAAAGCCCTTCAGCTTGGAAAAGTGTATTTTCAACAGGAAATTGTAGGTAAAATCATTGGTACACTTCCTGAAAGGTTCAATGCAAAAATTGCAGCCTCGAAGTTTTACAAAGATTATGACACCTTGAAGGTTGACGAGTTGTGGGATCGGAATCCTACAATCCTGGTATAACACTGCGTAAGATTTTAAATAAAAATTTATTAAATGTTATTCAATTTTTCTAAAAATAAAAAAATGTCTTCAAAATTAAATTATTGATTCTTAAATAATTTAAAGAATAAAAAACGATATTTTTTTAAAGCAATGAGAATTTAATCGGATTTTAGTACAAATTAATTCGCAAATTTTAAACCTAAATCCCCTACCAATATTTTAGCATAAATTAAATCCTAATCACGTAGTGGGCGGACGTCGGGAACTTTTAACTTTAGGTCCATTAATTTATAAATATAGGATTAAATAATACTGGACTCGAATTATGTTATAAATTAATCACTGTAATTAATTTAAGAATTCTTAACTAATTAATTTATGTAAATCAATGATGACTCATTTTATTAACAAATTATCAAATTAGGAGATTTGAATTATTTTAAGTCCATAAATTCTAATTGCAAGAATGCGATTTAATATTAAAGAATGCATTAAATTATAGGATTAACCCCCTATAACTTAACTCAAATACGTTGCCAATTAGATTATGAAAGTAACAAGTTACCAAATGCTAATTAACAAATTTTCTGGATTGAGAAATTTGAAGTCTTGAATCATTTTGCTAACAATAGAAAATTAATAGATGATTTAATCCATTAAATCCGTTAGTGGTGGAAGGGGATGGACGTGAGGAAAGGGCGATGATCAGCCAGGAAGAAGTGGAGCTGAAGATTAGGTCACCGGAGAGGAGGGGTGAGGAAAGATACAGGACTAATAATTGTGGGGAAGTGGAACAGTCTTTTGAGTTAGTACTTGGGGAATGGAATTTTTCGATAAAGATGCTGAGCCAATTTCAGCCATTAATAGGGTGTGCGAAATGATGTCCCAAGAAGAGATGTCTGGGGAAGCTGTCGGGGTGGAAGGTATAAGCAAGGTAAAGGAAAATGCTGAAAACAGACTCGGGTGGTGGATATTAATGGTGGGGCTGAGAGAGGGGCTTTATTGTGCCGAAATGGGCTGTAGGCCCATGACTCGGGTGGTGGGTATAAATGGTGGGGCTGAGGGGCTTTATTGTGCTGAAATGGGCCGTAGGCTCATGTCTATGGGTTGTGAGAAGCATAGAAGGGATGGATCAGAAAGGGCCGATGAGGTGTTAATAAATAACAGTCCCATGGTATTTATGGTATTTACACAGCTCGGTCGGGCTATGCTTTTTTGATGGACGCTGACACAAATGCGAAGGGTTGGAGATGGCTTTGGAAATCTTATTTTCCAGAAAAATATGCTTATTCCTTTGGCTTGTTTCTCGTTCAGCGCTCCTATGTAATCTATTGAGGTTTCATCGTCACATTGCCATTTCTCCTTTCTGCAGCCTGTGTGGTGTGAGCGAGGAATCATGGTTTCATTGTCTATTCTATTGTCCATGGGTTCGCTTTGTTTGGAATGGTCTTCAGATTCAGGTTCCTGTTGATCTGGAGACTATGGACCTGCTCATATTCGATTCTGGTTACTCGAAATGTGTCGTGCATATGGATTTCCTTTCATTGTCGTCCTTTGGATTGTATGGTGTGAGCACAATGCTCGAATTTTCAAGGGCAAAGAATCCTCATTTCAGTCCATTATTTGAAAAATTTCTCATTTATAGGATTCCCTTGAAGCTGTTGGTGTTAAGACTTCCACTGTTTTGCCTCACCCACGTCTAACTTGCTGGAATATGGGAAACTGGACAGGCATTTTTCTCCATTCCGACGGCTCATTATTGGCAGAAAGGTAACGTGCAGGTTTTGATGCCATGTTGAGAGACTCGTTGGGAAGATGGATACTAGCTGTGTCTGGCTACCTTGGTGCTGGTTCAGTTTTGCAGGCTGAGTTAGCTGGGTTGCTGCATGGCCTTCTACTGGCGGAAGATCTTGGAATTCTGGACATTTGTTGCAGGTGTGACTCCTCTGAAGCTTTACGCTTGATTACGTCTGAATTGGTGCCATCTCACTGGCTTGCTCCGTACATCCTGAGTATTGTGGAGTTGAGGCAGGACTTCCACACTCGTTTGTTCGAACATATTTTGTGCGAAGGGAATAGTGTTGCGGATAGTATGGCTAAGCTGGGTGCGTCTGAGGAATCGTTTTACACCACGTGGGCGTTTCCTCCCGACCATGTGAAGCCGCTCTTGGCAGCTGATGCAGCAGGGACATGGTTCCCTCGCCGTTAATGTGTTCTTATTATATTTTTTTTTACTTTTTTCCTAGCCTTTCTAGGTTGTCAAGCGAAAAAAAATTAATACAATGAGCTGGACACTAGTTATTAAAGTTATTTAAAAAAAAATACTTCTAATCATGATACACTTGTTTGATTAGTATATTGGTTGGACAACCTATACATACTAGGAAAGGATGGTGAGAATCCATATAACACATACATTACAAATAGATAAATGGGAGATATGAGGCCGGATGGGAAATCAAACCCCCAACCAAAAAGTTGTAAGTTAGGGGATTTAACCAGTTAGGGAAATATCTTGTGAGTGAAGATGATCTTTGTCACTCCGATGTTGAAATAACCTATCAACAACGAGTATAGCACAACCAGAAAGTATAAGGACGGTGACGTGACCACTACCTCCTAGCAGGCTTTTAGAATTTTTGGATGGGCCTAGAAACTGTATAAATAGCTCTTTTCTTCTCCCATTATATTGTACACAATTCAACTGTTGCCTAAAGAGAGAAAGCAGAGATTTGAGAGGTGTTTGTTCTGCCATGGAGACCTGGAGGAAGATGAAGATCACAAATCCCTCGTTCTGATGTCTCACTGCAAGAAAAACCTGTTTTCCGACCGAAAAATACGACCGGTAACACCAAAATGCATGTCGTTCCGGGGTTTACCGACCGCATTACCGACCGCAAGTGTCGGTCGGGAATATGCAAGTATGGAATTTCCCACCGACCTAAGAATTTTTCCGTCGGGACCCTGCCGACCATGTTGCCGATTGCACGTGGGTCGGTGAAATTCCCGACCGCAAATGCTGTCAGTAATGTCTGGTCCCGAATGATCTTGGAGACGTTTTCCGACCGCATTAATGACCGAATTTTCGGTTGCTAACTTTAACAAACGAATTAGCGACTGAAATGTGTGGTCGCTAAAAACACACCACATATAAGAAAAATTGTGCTCGGGAGGGCTCGAACCCACACCTCAGCATCACCCAACATCCACCTTAACCAACTTGGCTATCCCTCCTATCCCATTAATTATATCCATCCATGTGTCATATATTGAAGTCTTACCAAATATATTTTGAGACATGCTGAAGATAGGGCTCAAACCCTGGTGAGGAAGAGTTTTCGTCGCGCGCGTGCCATCCGTGTATCCTACAATTCATGTCATTACATGTAAATCTTTATATATAACATATATATACATATATAGTTATAAATTTTTAAATTAATAATTAAATTGAAATAAAAAAAAAGAAGTAAAAATTAATTAAACTAAATAGTTAAATAAAACTAATAAAGAAAATAAATAATTATAAAATAAAATTTATCATAAAAATAAAATTATTTATATAGATAAAAAATTCAAAAATTAAATTATATTAAAAAATATTCAATGAAAATAAAAAATAAAGAAAATTCAACAATAAAAAAATGGGAAAAAATTAAGTACCTCAAATTTCGGCCGGTCTATCGGTAACTTTAGCGACGGAATTTTCGGTCGTTAAGTCGGTCGCTAAATTATATTTTTTTATAAAAAAATAATAAAAATTAAAAAAATTGGGAAAAAAACTTCCTACCGAAAGTACGGTCAGTAATACTGACCATCTTCGTTGCGGTCGGTAAAACGGTCGGCAAAAAATCCCTTAACGCAATAACAGATATAAATTCCTGACCAAGGGTTGCTGTTGGTATTACGACCGCAAAATGTTGGTCGGTAAATGCGGTCGGTGTTCCGAAATGGTCTTGCAGCATCTGTAGAAGGCTCAAATAACCATTCTACGTTGGATATTACATTTGTTGTTTATTTTCTTCTATCATTTGGAGTTTTTGATTTATGCTTATGATTTACTCAGTCTATCATTTGTAAACACAAACATTGAGCTTACATTGGTGGTTTGTTACCTTGAGCTTGTTTATAGAAGTAGCTAAAAACCCCAAACATCATTTCCTTACTTTCTGGTGAAATATTTGAGAACAACAGTTGGTTAGATACACCTTGAAGCTACCAGTTCTTTCAACTTTCATTAGTCATGGGGAGTTATAAAGAAGTTCATTAGTGAATATGTTATGTGTGAAATGGGTTGAAGAACCGTACAATATGTTTGGTAATGGTTTAGTAAAATCGTGGCTTGAAAACCCACTGGGTGGACAAACTTTGTGTTCATTGTACTATTTTCGCATTCTGTTTTGGGTTTGTATCTGGTTGTTGGCAATAGGTTGTTGAGACAACGTCAAAACAACACATCGAGAGTATTGTATTATACTGAGCATGTCATAACTATTTGGCCAAATTATCATCCCCACATATTGACTAATAGTATACACGTAATTAAAAACAAATTGGATAGAAATATTATTAAAAAATCAAATAAAAACTTTATCCTTATAAAATATTTATATTGAATGTACATTCCCTTTCATATTCTAAAATCTGCCAAAGACATTTGGGTAGTCAAATCAACCAAGATGAAAAAAGGTTGCACAATTTTCAAAGTTTTGTTGGCAAACATTTCTTGTACAATCTTAATAAATTTACATCGGGCTGGATCTGCAGATCATGTACCCTAATCTTTTTTTATGTGTGCATCCAGGCTACTGCCAACCACCCCATAGTGGGTTGTTGGACATGGGCATGAACCACTCCAACTGGTTAATATCATTACATTGTGGTGAATGTTAAAGGGAAGTTGGGGGGTCGAACCCTATCTCCAGCAACCCACCATGTGCTACTGTGATTAATACATATTGAGAAGTTGTGGTGCATGATCTGTAGATCCAGCTTGATGTAAGGCTATTACAAAATCAATCATATTTCAGACTTGTATTTATTCATTTTTGGCATTAAAATGACTTGTAAAGTCGTAACAACCAATTAGCCGGAACTGATAGTCTTCCGGGGCCCATCCTACTATTGAAGGATCCATTTATTTTTTTGACAAATCATTTAAATGAACATAAAGTCATTAGGTACAAGTATTTAATTTTTTTCCTTATTTTTTTTCTTCTTTTCTTTTCTTTTTTTGTTTGAAAAATAAGGACAGCAAACGAAGCTATTCTTCTTTCCTCACCCTTCTATCATTCTAAGTCAAAACCCAATTTTTATTATTTATTTTTTTTTTAAATTTTTTTGTGTGTGAAAAGAACATATCACATCCACACATCTCCTTGACTATTGCTTTATTTTATTTTATTATTTATTCAAAGTCATGGTATAGAAAGAGAATAAAAAACACTTGAAAACTAGAGTATTTTACTAATACATATAATTTCTTTGAGGGCCGTAATAGTCGGTTTATATAATATCTTTGAGGGCCATAATAGTCGGTTGCTTGGGGACTCCAAGAGCAGGTGATTTCCGCTTATGGGATCAAATTTTTTAGAGAAGCCAAAGCCAGATAAGGCTTGTGGGAATCCATAACATACAAATTATAAAGAAAATAAATAAAAGGAATAAGAAATCGATAACATACAAATTATAAAGAAAATAAATAAAAGGAATAAGAAATCGAGTAGGGAATCGAACCACCAACCCAAGATTGGAAGACAGAGACTTTGCCACTTGGGCTAGTCAAATTGGATCAATGGAGAACCAATAACTGGTGCTGCAGTCGATGGATCTTTCAACTATATAGACAAGTACTATAATACATACTCGGCTCAAAATGAATTTTACGTTTGATAATGTGGTATTATTAATACACAAACTTTCACTTAAAGTTTTATCATAGTTATACAAGTTAAAATATAGCGAAGTGGGATCTTGTTAAATTCGTCTTGTCGTGTAGTATTTAAAATTGATCTTTTAGAATTTTTACTTGTACCGAACATGAGTTATTAATGGTTTAAAATATGTATTAAATTGCGTGAAAAGTTGCTCCCCAAGAAATACTTTGAGATGTAGGTCATAATTTTTATTTTTAGTTAGAACTGTAAATGAACCGGATCTAGTTGGGCTATAGGTGTTTGACCTCACTCGAGCTTTATTCGTGTTCGTTTTATTAATGAATTTGAGCCTAAAATAATATTCGAGCTCGGCTCTTGAAAAAGTTTGTGACCTCAATCTCGAGTTTGGCTCGGTTTGTTTAGTTCAATGAGTCAACTTACTCTTTTGTTCGGCTCGGTTCCTTTGGCTCGAACTCAGCTCGTTTGAGCTCGTTCGGCTAAATTAAAAATTTATCTAAGATTACAAAACTTGCGATTTTTATAAATTAATTAGAAATAATAATATAAAATTAAAAAAATACCTTCTGAACAAACATATAAATACAATTTCGAACTGTTAGCGGACAAAGCTCGTGTTCGTTCATTAAGCAAACATGCTCAAGTTCGTGTTCGAGCTCGGTTCATTAAGCTTTACAAACGAACAATTAACGAAGAACACGAGCAGAACCAAGCTTTGTTCTCGAACAGATTGTTTTTTTGAAGCTCTACTTTTAGTTATCAAAAACCTTAAAATTCAGTCGCTAACGAGGTTAGGGACTGAATTAAATACCAAACTTATTAACTACCAAATATTTAGCTAGCAAAATTTGGTAACTAAAAATAAAAATATTCTTGCGGTGACTCTAGTCTCCTGCATTCGGAACAACAATTTTATTTTTCACATTTATTTCATATTTATGAGAAAGAATGGCTAATTTATAATTTCCCTCCTCCTCAATATAAAATTCTGTTTTGGAAAAAAAAAAATGGTTAATATATAAATGGGAGTAATTGACTAATCCACCTGAATCGGAATCGTCTTAAAATTTAGTTTTAGTAGACATGTAATACCCACGAATTTAGTCGCGTTTTAATCACGCTTAAAAAGGAAATGAAATTAAATTCAAAGATCAAAAGAATTTAAATTCCAACGATCCCGTGAAGTCAAAAATAACTTTATTAAATAAATTATTGCTCGAGAATCATTCATCGACGAATTCAAGAAGTGAATTCAGAAATAAATCGAGTTAGAAATAGGAATTAAACGTCTAGGATTAACTCAACAACGAAACCCAAGAGTATTGGAGAAAGAACGACCAAAAGAGAGGAGAAAAGCCCGACGAAATGCGACAGACCTAGCCCATCCGCAAGGGCCAGGCAGGGCCGCCCTCTAGGCGCGCGCTAGCCAAGGTAAATGCGCAGGTAGTGTGGGCTGGGAGCAGCAACCGACAACAGGTCTCTCACGAACAACCTCCGATTTTCAGGGAGTTTTGCCCATTGATCCCTCAACCGAATCCCTAACTTGTAGGGGAAGTTCTGTACCCATAACCACCCCATGATCTACCCATTGTCTTCTTCAACAACCCCACTAAATCCTCCACTCAACCAACCCCAGGATTCATGGGTATGAAGGTGTGTTCTTGAGTTTTATGTGCCAAATCCGGGCTAAACTGACGAGTTGGACGAATTGTAGAGGTAAATCTAGAGGTAAGTGATGTTAAGAAATCATTTTCCTTTGATTTAGATTGTTCGAAAGGCTTATATTCTAAGTTTCTTCCCAAATTCTTGTTCTATAGCCGAAGGAGGAGAAAGTGCAACCCATTGGATGATTTCGTAGCTTCCTGGGTAGACGCCATTGAGATCTAAGACCCTAGACTCGTTTACAAGTAAATAGTTCTTATGATATCCAATTTGGGAGGTTTAAATCGGATGGTTTAGGTAATAGAAGTGAAATACATAAAATCTATCATTAGAGAATTCACCCTGTGCGTTTTCTGAAATCTATTAATTCGGTCTTTGGATCTTCAAACGGAAAAACGTAAAAATACAAACTTGTTCCTAACACATAAAGAACATTGTGTAAAAATTTTATGAATTTTGGTCGGAATTTGGACCCTCAAATGCGATCTGCTTCGTTCTGCGTTTCTGTTGTAATTTGAAAACCTGACAGCTTTTGAGTTCGAATTAGATCAGTGTTTTTCTACTAGATCCGATCAGAACGAAACTTTTCAATACAAATAAAAGTTGTAGATAATCATGTCTAGTTGATGCACGTAAAAATTTTCATAATTTTTGAAATCCATTTGATATGTCGAAAACTCGTTTTAAAACAGTTCGCCAAATCTGGAATCTGACAGCATGTAGTTCCTGTAAAGATTCGATTTTTTACTTAGATTCGTATCTTATTTTGAGAAACTTCATCGAACGTAAATTTTTCGTATTAGTCTAAGAAACTTACAATATAAATTTCATGGCATTCGCCTAAGAAACTGATTTTTAAAACGAGAGGCGTGAACTGTGGCGTGAACGTTTACTATACTTGTAGAATTCGGATTTTTGTAAACTTAATGGTTGAAATCCTTATTAAAATGATAAAAATGATTTCGAAAACCCTTACATTAGGTTGAGCTAGATCTCCACTTGCGAATTAGGAGGTAAGTGCTCTGCAGGGTGCCCCTCTAACTATTCACTTCGTTCCGGATTGGGCGATGGTGATTTTTATGATATTGTGCCAAAACGGCCATAGATTTTTGGGGCTACACTCTCGGGTGTATCCGTTTGGGTTACTCGAGGCTCCTAAGTGGTACTGTGTACGGCGGATTTGGTTGCGGCCAACGGCCTCGTGATATGTGATACTTGGGATATGAGATACTACGATTGTAGCGTCCTCCTCTTAGTTAAGGGAATTAAAAGACTTAATTGTGCATTTTTTATTAATTACATGCTTTTAAATTCATGCCTACGCTTTTATTTAAATTTTCAGTTAATGTAAAATATTCTTGTACGTTTTTTACCTTTTAAATGCGTTTTAAACTCTTGTAATTAATTTTGTCACGATATAGATTTTATATTAAAAGTGCACATGAGTAAAAAGGGTAAATTTTTAATAATTATATTTTTAAACTCATTATTGTTATGATAGGAATCAACTTACGCAGTATTTTATATACTGATAAAACCCATAAATCTTTCTCTCAGGGTACGAAGGGATTTGAGCACGTGCATTCATTGGGGCTCGGGATTAAAAACATTATCATTTATGTTGCATTATTTCGGATTTGTGTTATCCTGTATGTTTTGGCCATGTTGGCACATACTTTATTTTCCGCTGCTATTTACTCTTATATGCATGAATGTTATACTATTATTTTTAAATTAAATCTATTGGTTTGATTTAAATTATATTCTGAAACACCTTAGCCTTAGCATCTCTCAAGTAAGCTCGAATGAAGTCGTGTCTTGCTTGGGAGGTGTGGCGGTAGCATTCCGGCCTAGGTTATCAAAACTGTGGTGTTTCAAGACATTTGAATGTGCGTTAAGAAGTTAATTATCTAATTATTGCATTTTGTAAATGCAGTAATCAGATAATTGCATTTTGCAAATGCATCTCTAAAACAACTATTTCAAAACACATACACATACAAATTTATAAATATAACAATTATTAGTATATTTTTTAAATCCCTCACTCAATCTAGAAATGTCATAATTTACCAAATTGTCAACCTTATAGTGATTGTTAAAGAGTCAGCAAATAGCAAATTGTGGGATTAGC
Source organism: Hygrophila difformis (assembly GCA_030278955.1). Classification (NCBI taxonomy): domain Eukaryota; kingdom Viridiplantae; phylum Streptophyta; class Magnoliopsida; order Lamiales; family Acanthaceae; genus Hygrophila; species Hygrophila difformis. The sequence goes on along the minus strand of JAOANR010000001.1, from coordinate 39,995,803 downwards.
TTTGTTGTCATTATCCGCTAATGGATTAGCTACTTTCTAAACAACTTATTAATACATGGTAAAGCAGAAACACCAAACTAACCTTCTTATAAAAACCAAGGTATTTTCTTAGACCTCATAGGTGCTAAGAATAGCCTTCAACATAGGGGTGACTTTAGTGGTTATACCTCGTCTAAATTGCATCTAAAGTAAATCTATGCATTCAGTGCTCGAACCCAAAACATTATCCTATAAAGAATATTCTCTCCGTTCAAATGAATATGTCCCGTTTGATTTGGATATGAGAATTCGGGTAGTATGGATAATCTATATCTCTCCATATATATAAAACCAGTATAGTCTAATTTCCCCCACTTTTCTATCTCTTTTTCTTAACACCCCATCCAATTTTTCTCCCCCAATTTCAACAACCTCACTCATATATAGATTATATTTATATCTATAATATTCTAACAAATTCTTAATAAAATATTATAATATTTTAATTAATTTATACTATTATATATTTTTAGAAGATCACGTCAAATCCCATTCCTCCAAGATTTGCATATCTCCACCAAACCTGATCCTATTTCTATATAAATACTCCACTCATTTATCTAATCTCATGGTTGTCTTGAAGTTCTCATCATCTCACAATTTATTCATTCTTATTCTTTATTATTTCTTTATGTCTTCTCAACTTTGATATTATTTTTAAACAATGTATTTTGTTTCTTCTTCTCATGTATTACAATGTTTCTCACGCTAATGTTTTCCTAATATTTCTTTTGTTACAGGTTAATTTTTCTCTTTTTTATTACAATATATTTTTCATCTTGCTATTCATGTAATATTTTTTTTACTCCGCACGTGAATAATAATAGTGGGTTTTTTTTTCTTTTCTCTATGTACTGTTAAATGTATATGTTTATAATGCTTTTTCATTGACTTTTGCAGGATTACATGTTGAAATTGAAGATTGCAATGAAATTTTACTCTACAATCATTTTCGTCATTCTCCTTTGTATACCACTCAAAATTTTTATATATCATGAAATCTATTTTATGGTGCTTGTGTTTTTGTTTGTTCTTTGTCTTTATTAAAAATTCAAAAATAAGGAAAAAAATTAAGGGAGTAAATTTGGAGATGTTTGCACTTTATTTTTTTTCTTTATGTATTTTTTTCCTTGTGTTAATTGATTATTTTCTTTTTGATATCTTTCATTTTGGATACATTTTTTATATATTTTTTTTCGGAATTGATTTAAGTCACGATAATGTAGAAAAACAACCATTATTATTTAACTGAATTTGGGAAAGTTGGGAATAATCCAATAAATTGGATAGGGAATGATTTAAATTAGTTGTTTTATTTTTCCCCCAAACTCTTTATTTAGTTAGTGATTTTTTTATTATTCTAGAAGATATTAATCTAATTTTGAATCGTGATATATGTAAGGTAGATATCCTATATTTTTTAAGAAATTATTAATTAATATAAAAGGTATATTAACAATACATAAATTAAAACGATTTAATTTGATATATAACATCTTTTAACACCGTCTAATTGAATAAATATAGTATTATATAGTTGTATAATATATATACATATAATTAGGAGTGAAACCGGTACGGTAAATATTCGACCGATCCGATGTTGTATCCGATTATATTTGCATCTGAATCCGTATCCGACTATCGGACATGATATTTCAATATTTGTACCCGAATTCGAACCCGTTGTTTAATATCTGGATTCATATTCGTATTCGAACATATCTGACCGTATCCGAAAATATCCGACTGTAACCGAAAATTGATAGGATATTATCCAGATTTTAAATATGGATATCCAAATATATTAATATATTATTATTTATTAATTAGAAATTATCAATAATTGTAAAAAGTATCAAATTATACGATAACTTTTTTTGGAGGTAATAAATATTTTAGGCCATCACAAGACACCCCTTCCGCTTTTGAGCCATGCCAAAATCAATTTCCAATTTTAGGCCATTAGAAACCATCTTTGACCAAATCAAGGCCATTTAGACTTATTTTGACTTTTTCAAACTTCAATTCACCCTACCAACTTTGCTTTATTACATTTTGACCCCAGGTTTTAGTTTCTTCATCTCCTTTAGTCCAATAACTGCCCATCATGCTTCCGATAATAAAATTAAGCACTAAACTTCATACCTTTGCTTTGACCGCCTTGCTGCCGGGTTTCCTAAGCTCCGGGATTTTACGGACTTGCTCCAACCACGCAGCTGCGACCAATGGTTCACCGATTCTTAGCTCCTTCAGCAACAAACAACACAACCCTATTTCGTTTCCTACCTTAGGGCGTAACAAGAAATGGGTAAAAGGGTTTTAACTATATTATTGGAATATTTGGAATACTGGAAGCCTGGATTTTATTGAAGAAATATTAAAAATATTATTCAAACATCATTTCCCCTAATGGAGAAGACAGATACTTAGCTCCTCATGGAGGAAGCAAGACTCTTGGGGATGCTCCCCATACTATTACAGACACAGAAAGGAAAATTTGCAGAAAGGAAATATTACAAATGTTTTGAAGAGTTGGGAGGATTTTTCGATGCCTTCCATCTGCTTCAAATGTCTCTATTTATAGGCGCCCGCGGACTTCAATTGCGGACTCCAAATTTTCTCTAATGCATTGTGACGTCACTGCGTTCGTCACACGCTTTGGATTCCAGCTGGTTACATTATTGCTGAATTATTAATCTTGGGTGGCATATTTTGTCAACATTCCACCTTCCCTTGTCGTCCACTAACTGCCAACTACTCCAGACTTGCTTTGTCGGCCTTTAATTATTGTGTGTTGTCGACGCCCCTTTTTCTCTTACATCCAGCTGTTCTCACTTTGGTTTGTGAAAGTTTTTTGGACGTTTCTTCCCCTTTTCTTGTTCAGATCCGGATTTTTTCTGAGTTACCCAAATCTTTGTGCCGAATAGGGGTTTTTTCTGTTCTGCGCAATATGGGCATATGCGGTTCTCCCATTGGCCAACATGCATCATATTGCATGCCTTTCTTCTGTTGACTCTGTTGCTGGCAACTAATTTTCCCAGATGAGTAGCCTCTTCTTTTCGAAAGAGGTCTCCGCAAACTCCGTACTTTTTCCTGTAAAAGAATTAACCAGGAACGATCCATTTAAATTATTGGAAAAGATTTTAAATGGATATTTGACATTTTCCATCTCCGTGAGACAGACCCAAAATCCCCATGCTCGTCTGGTGGAGATCTCATTTTCACTGATGGAAGATACCAATGGTGCCTTGTCATCAATGGACTTGACTCTGTTGAACCCTATCATATCAGGCCTTTGTAATTTAATAAAACGAAAGACCGGGTATGAACCTTTTCCAACAATTTCTGGTGCTGCTGAGATAAATTTAAGTTCCAGAATATCTCCTCTTTGAAGGTGCGGGTTGTTCAGACATGATTCATGCACCGCACTACTTATCCATCCCGGAAGTTTTTTTTATCTCCGGGAACCCTGGTAATGTAGTATGAACAGATGCTAATGAGCCGAAATCATACCACTTTCGAACCTCTTCTGGCTTTGATCCTTCGAGCATCCAGACCCTGTTGTATCTTCCGGATGTTTCGATCACCGTGGACAAGTTCAAGAAATTCCTTTGGAATTTTCTATTTTTTATTTCCAAAATTTGGAAATAACTCGTTGGTTTCAAATTCATTGAATCCATTAAATAATTAAATCTTCTCCATTAAGAAATAAAATATTATAAATAATATAATTAATATGTTCTTCAATAAAACCTAGGCTCTGATACCAATTTTCAAGCGTTTTGGGTTTCATTTGTATAGACAATTTTGGAATAGAACTAAAGTATATAAAGTCAAAACTTTTGGGGTTTCAAAGGAAAAAATGGAAAGTTGTTGGGTTATTGATTAATTTCAAATTGGTCCTTATGGCTTAATTTCATTCAACATGTGTTTGTAATGGCCTCATTCTGGAAATTCAATTTAGAGTGGCCTAAAAGCAGAATAGGCGTCTTGTAATGGCCCTTTTTATTTATTTCCCCTTTATTATTTAATGTTGACTTAACTTTCAATTTAAATAGTGTATATGCACAACTTGGCTTCACATAGAAAGATCATGTCTACGTAATCTCAACCCATCTTCCAGATGATTGCATATGCTGAAAGCTCAGCAGTACGTGAAAATGAATAAACACACAATGTCAGCACACAACTAACAAAGGGATCCCAATTAAGGGCAACATGACAACATTGAGAACAATAATAATAGTAGCAATCATTCGATCTAAAATAAGCTACAGATAACCCGAATAAAGATAAGATCGTTAACTAACTCACCCCGTCGTATTCTAGATGCCTGGTTATCAATTAGAATATACATTGCATGACTCCTAGCATACACAAACCTATCCTAAATGCAATACATAAATATCTATCGCACGCTAACCTACTTAAGCACAGTTCAGTTACCATGCGCATGGCGCAGTCACGAACCCTTCTCATAGTGCAGTCATATCAATCCCTCCAAAGAATCCCACAGAAAAAACTCTCCAAAGTATGGACAACAGGTTGTCACCATTCTCCATTGTACTTTACAAAAGTAACTCTGGAGTAAAATACACAAGACACAATGGCCTTGGCCTCCCTGAACTGGTCGAGTCATATATTGTAATTTCCCGTTAAAAAATTGTTTAAATAGAGTTAAATAAGCTACTCATACCAACAAGGTACTTTTATTTTTGGTAACCATCCTTTAAGAACTCTAAAGTTAAGCGTGCTTGCCTTTGAGCAATTCTAGTATGATGACCTCCTGGCAAGTCTTCTAGGCTGTGCGTGAGTGAGACCAAAACGCAGTGGAAAGAGCTCATGTTAGATTGTGAGGACAGCCTTCACTCCGGAGCCGGCAACATTTAGAATAACACCCTGTCTTTCCACTACGCCGAGGATGGGGTGTTACACATATATATACAAGTAAAGTCAGTGAAACATACAACACATGCGAACATCACATCCCGAAATCATATTAATATCAAGCCTGCACTGAATCACAAAACATGTACGGAATAATAAAACAAGCAAGCACAATTAGACAGTTTAACCAAATAATAGTTCAATTCCAACAGCTAGTCAATACATCAGTCAAACGAAACCCGGAACGGTGTTTGCACGACCCAAACGTGACCGTGCCCATACGAAAGCGTGAACGGCGGTGGTCATCACAATATGGAAAGATAGTCCTAATTTTGAAGTGTTGAAGGTATTTACAAGATGACACTTTTAGAGCATGAATTAGCATACACATGCTATATATATATATGCTATCTTCCCCGATGGAACAACCTACACACTTAGGAGGAATCCACTCTAACTGGACATCCTAAGTTCACGCGTATTGAAACAAAGTCGTGGATGTGGACCAACCTACTCATGCACTAAATAATATAAATAAAATTTTGAAGAAATTGTTGCTTAGTGCACAACAGTTAGTTGCAATGGAAAATGAATCGGACAATCCGCTAATTTCGTTCCCTTCCAAATTGCCAAGCAACAAATCAACCACTTAATGAGTGACCTTTTATTTATAAAACAAAATCCGTTTCTTAAATTTAAGGAAATATTTTAGTACTATGTTAATATTAGTTTTTTTTTTTGGAGGTGCGAAGCCAAAAAAAAAGAGTGGTGAGAGCCCATGCCACACAAATTAAAAGGGATAAAAGAGATGGATAGAGGGCCGGATAGAGAATCGAACCCCCGACCATAAGGTTGGAAGGCATGAACTTTGCCGCTTGGGCAAAGCCTCATCGTCATATGTTAATATAAGTTGAACATATCGAAATTCTAATCAAATAGGTACCATTAGATAGTACATACGAAATGTGGGATAGGACTTTCCCGATTTTCATCTTTGTGATTGAAAATTCGAATTTTCACCTAGCACCATATCCAACCCGATTATCCCTTTATTATTTATATGGTTTCCTACTACCCTTTTCGATGCTCGAGCATCAATTGTAAATTAAATAAAATAAAAAAAAATACATGTGAAATGCATCTTATTTCTTGAAATAATATTTTCCCCATTCCGGTAGAAAAAGTTTCATACTATGGTTTCATTCTATTTGGAGTGTGATGTAATGATGCCATGTGACGAAGTGGACATTACAAAAAAATTTCATGTGCAAAACAAAGAGAGACAACTGAAACTTATGTTTTATTTTCAGGAAAAAAATATGAACAAAAATAATATGTTCCATAGTATAAAAATTCATGATATAATGCTCGGAATATGTTGTTTCATAAACTTTTGAGCAAAATAATAACCGCCATAAAAGGATTTACTGATAGAAGGTAAATTCGGCAGAATACAAATGCCGCAGTTATATGCACACAGTACATATAATGTTATGCCAATTAGGGCATCGATGGTATAGAACTTCCACGCACTGCAAGCTAAGGGCTAGCTTTGTTCATGGATGGCTTCCATCTTCGATAAGCCATGTTCTTTTCTTCTTGTCAAATAGTATATGTAATTGCAATATGATGGTACATTCCCTTGGAAGAAGGCTAATTTGGTTGAATCCTCAACACTGGCCAATCCTAGTTGTGGCCAGAAATGCAATCAGTGGCAGATGCATAATATTTTATCTGGTCGGTCAAATATCATGAAGAATAACCAGCTCACTTTAGGAGGGTTTATTTAATTAAACTTGCTACATTTCGGTTGGTGAATTTAGTCCCCATATGGTTACGCTGACTTACTTGTATAGATTCCACGTTGTATAAATCCGTCGAAATCTTTTGTTATTTGGTAAGATTTTGTATAGTTGTATTTTCCTAAAAAACTCCGTCAAAATCCATGGAATCTTGAAGTCAATGGATCATTGAATACCTAAAGATTTTTAAAGACATTTTAAAATCTATATTGAATGCTTCAAGATTTTTAAGTGTTTTAAATACTTCTTAAAATGCATATTGGAAAACATTCAGATTTTAAGATTCCAAAAAATGATATGGACACTTGATTGAATACATCCCCATGAGAATTATGCACCCTTAAAATACATCCATATAGTATATCTTATCTTATCTGAAGTATATGCATACATTATAAAAAAAACGAAAATCAATCAATATACTATTAAACTGCTGTTCAAATTATTCAACATTTGTTCTAAAATTACAATTTAATTTCTAATTATATCAAAATATTTGTAGTATTACTTTATTTTTTATTTTTATTGTCAATTGACCCACCTTGTACTACAACCCATGAGTGCAATTGTCAGGGCCCATATTTAAAAGGGATCTGAAATTTATTTGTATGTTTTAATATTTTATTTTTTGTTTTTGCTATGATTAATCTCGCATTAAATTCTTTATCTTTTTTCTCTTCGGATATGGCAAAACTAACCCTTAATTTATCATTTAATTTCTCCTTCAAAGTGCAAACAATTTTGATTTCCTTCCCAATTTCAAATAAATGGAAAGGAAAATTGCTAATATCAAAAATATTTTTTTTAATAAAATTTTAATAGTATATTCCTTTAAAATCAGGTCTGTGACGCAGTTCGCCTGAGTAGTATGGATCTCTGGCAGCTTAAATAAATGTCTCAGGTTCGAACCTTAGTATATGCAGAATTCTGTGCTTCAATTTGGGAGAACCATTCAATGCTTTGACTTGAGGATACTCGATACACGCCAACAATTCAGGTCTATACTTCTTTTTTATTATTGTAAATTAGTAGTTATGTTTCTCTAGAAAATAAGAAAATACAGTAGTAAATTTGAAAATGGTCATGCAAACTACGTCCGTACGAAGCATGAATTGTTCATGCAGGGGTTGAGGGGCATATAAAGGCATGCGTGTGTGGGATACACATATATACTGGTCCTACATGGAAAATGTCATGTATACCAATACCATACATTTCTAAAATAAAATTGCTTCACAATCATAAGAACATAGCCCTAATTACTTCAAGAATTTTTCATTTTAGTTCCAGTATTCAATCACTAATAAAATTGCTTCACATTCGATTCCTTCAGAGGGAATTTTGTATATTGCTGATGCATTTATAATTTACATGATGGGAGTACTAAATCCTTAGAACTCTTACTCTGCTTTTGGAGATGTTTAATTTGGTGTGGTCTTTTATCCTGTATCTCTAAAATATATCCATTACTTAATAACTTTCTACGTTTCTACTTTTCATGCAATTTTAAACATATTTTTAATTATTAATAACTTAAAGTTGTATATCAAAAAAAGTTACAAACATTTGATATTCTAAAACTAATTGATTAAAATATTAGATGAATACAACAATATCTCACTTGACTATATTTTTTCTTATATAACTATATTAAATTATTTGGTCAATCTTACTAAATGAATATTGATGCAAATATAGGAAATATAAAGGAACGAAAGTATAACCAACCGTAGTTGACTTAAGTGTTTGTGAATCACAAAATTTTAAGCAAGATTTCGATTTTAAAAAGAAAAGAAAAAGCTTAAAAAATCCCTTGTATTTACTAAAAAAATACTATAGATTGTATTTATATATAATTACTATCTTATAGTAGTACAAAATAACAGAAAAAATTAAACTGTCCTGAGACAGAGATAGCATATACCACTACAAGAAAAATTGCGTTTACCGACTGCAGATAGCATATACCACTACAAGAAAAATTGCGTTAACCGACCGCACCTGCGGTCGATAACCCCGGGATGCGGGTCGTTTCGGGGCTTACCGATCGCACCACCGACCGCAAGTGTCGGTCGGTAATACCTTGGTCGGTCTTTTTCCCCGGCCAAAAAAATTTGCCGTCGGGACATTGCCGACCGCATTACCGACCGCACAGTGGTCGGTAAATATCTCGACCGGATTATCGGTACTATCTGGTCCCAAAAGGTCCCGGAGAAATTTACCGACCGAATTACCGACCGCAATTGCGGTCGGTAAACAGAGGAATACTTCCTCTGTTTTGTTTTTTTAAGTATACGTTTCTAATTTGCATATATGTCAGTTCACATTTTTAACTATTCATAAATAAAATTTAGTACAAGTAAAAATTTTAAAATTTTGATATTTAAAAACTATAAGATGAGCCGAATCCAAGAAGATTTCACTTGGCTATATTTTTTCCTTGTATAATATTGACAAACATAGAACTCAAAGTCTATACAATAAACAGTAAAAAAAAGTCAAAACATTACACTTTAAAAAAACGGAGGGAGTAGTATATATGGAAATTATGCCGCCCTCAAGTTATATTCTTGCTTGTCTACACTGTCTTCTTTCATCATGTAGGTCTAAGGTAATTGAAAACTTCAACCTTTATCAAAATCTACTGCTTCCAATAGTTTCATTCCCTACAATTTCAGTTAGCACTTACAGTTCTCAATTATAGATAGTTGTGCAGAACGCACCCTATATAATACCTCAGTGTTACATTGAGGAATCCTAAGCTTTACAAGAGTAACTTATCGAGTAGTATTATACTTCAACGGCCTAGCTTTAGAGTCTGTTGGACAATTAGTTTTTAACTAATTATGTGAGTAATAAATTAGTCAAAATTAGCTCATTGAACATTATTTTAAGTTATTTTATTTTTTAAAAAGATTACTTTGTCTTAATTCAATTTAGTTGTTTTGATTAACACCTCCTAATGGTTGGTTGTTGTTTCTAGTTTATTAAATAATACTCCCATGCATTAATTTGATTGGTGCCGAGTCACCTCCATTTTCTATTTAAATGATTGAAGAAATGAAGACTTGGAAAGCTTATTAACTAATACTAACTACACCATGCATTACTTTACACCCAATCGTCTTCACAATCATTGCACACCTTTTGCTTACCGCAATTATTCAGAAAATTAACTTATGTTTATGGGGTTTTTATAGTTAAATCCCTGCCCATTTAACTTATTTTTGTTAAATCCCTACATACTATTCTTATGTTGTATTAGTACCCATTCTTTAAATACATCTCACTTTAATTCCCCCATATAAAAGAAAAGGAATAAAAAAAGGAAGAAGGAAATTACCATTGTAACCTTACTTTTTTGATGGAAAAGAAGGGTGATGTGACATCTTGTGCAGGATACTCATTTGTTTTCTTCTTCCTTGCGTAAGTCCCAAAACCTCCAAACCCTCCATTCCACAAAACTTCCTCTAATTGTTGTCTTCTCGTTGGCGCCAAATACTTGTGTGGCCTGCCCATTTCCCCGCGCTGAAGGACGGACGGGAGCTCTCCACTGGAGATGAAATAGGCTAGGGTTTGTCACCACATTTCCAACCGACCATAGAAGGAATAGGGGGTGGGTTTCTGCGTTTCTTGAGAGGGAAGAGGCGCGGTTAAGGTAAGGGTTTTGGAGAAGATTCTTGCAGCATTCTTCAGTCCGAGGAGAAGGGTTAGGGTGTTTTAGGAGGAATCCGTGGAGGAGAAGAAGAATGATGAGCTGTGGTGAAGAGCCACTCCATGGGGAAGAGATTATGCTTTTTTGTCATTCCAATTCGGAGGTGAATCTTGTGCGATTTAAGGCTGTGGATCTTCTTCCGGACGTGTATGAAAAGTTGAGGGATAAATGGCCCGACGTATGTGCAACAAGAAATAGCTTACATTACGAGGTAGACGATGGAGGATACTCAATGGAACTCATCCACGACGCAGATGTAATGAGGATGGCAAGGTTGAACAATGCTAGGGGGCTGTCCTTTGGCAAGATGAATGTGACGATCAAGGAAGCTGGCAGTAAAAGAATGAGGTACGTGTGGTGCTAAACGAACCCACTGTGGTGCCCAAACCCATGATTGTAGTGTTTTATTTTCTGAACATACATTGGTGCACACGGGAAATGATTGTGTTTGGAAGTAAAGGGGTATTTTTCTTTTGCATGCAACGATCACGATTGTTTCTACTTTGTATGTATGGAATAGTGATTTAGTAAAGTGCCCTTGTATGTTATAGGTATTTGCGCAGTGTTATACATGTTTACGTACAGTGTCGTGTTTTTGTGTAGTAGTTTGTTGTTTTTGTCATGGTATGTTGTATTGGAATATTTATCACACACTGTATATTGGTGCAGACATTGAGAAATGCGATTTGTTTGTGAATCAATGTTGTATACTGTTGTGGTATGTGTAGTGGCTGTGAGTGGTGATCTATTGATTGCAGGACGGATACGGAGGATGGTGATGAATGCGATAATGAGTTTGATGAGGAAGACACGGAGGATGTAACAGTGTTGTGGGCTCACGCTTTTAAAGGGGAAGGACAAAGGTTTAAAAATGCGGATCAGTTTCGTAGGGTGCTCAAAAACCACTGTATTGCAGTCCGACGTGGGTTCCAATTTGTGAAGAATGATAGCGAGAAGGTGATCGTGGTATGTTCAACGGAAGAATGTGGATGGCGAATTTATGCTTCCCACCATAAATTAGATGAGTCATTCGCTATTCGCAAGTGCAATTTGAATCATGCTTGTGGTGTGAACAATCTACAAGCGAGGGTACATCCTAAGGCAAATGCAACATGGGTTGCATCCATCATCAAGGAGAAAGTGAGGCGAGACCCAAGCTATACACCCAACACAGCTGTGGACCACATTCAGGCAGCTTTCAAAATTCAAATTACCTATCGCACGGCTTGGAACGCGAAGGAGATTGCACTGAAGGAAATACATGGAGCTGATTTTGATGCTTTTGACAAGATTAGGGGATTCTGCACTAGGTTGAAGTTGACAAACCCCGACAGCGTTGCAGATTTGGAGGTGCATGAGGATACCGGGAAGTTTAGGCGGGTTTTCATAGCAATTACAGCGTGCCTCGATGGGTTCAAAAGAGGTTGCAGGCCGCTTGTTGAGCTTGATGCGACACACATTAAGTCCAAGTGGAAAGGTTCAATATTGGGCGTTTGGGCAAAGACGCAAACGGTGGGTTCATAACAATTGCATATGCAGGTACCCACTGACATTCTGTTTGTAGTTTATTGTATTACGGTCGTGGTTTGGTATTTTAAACGTATACTTCGGTGTTTCAAAGATGTAGTGTTGTGTTTGTTATACCCTGAATCAGTTGTTCTATACTGACCAAAAGTGTTGTTTTTTCCTGGCTGAATTTCTTGGTTTATAGTTGCGGGGGGGGGGGGGGGGGGGGGGAGACTGATGAAAATTGGGACTGGTTCTGTCAAAAACTGAGGAGTGCAATTGACAGCGGCAATGAACGTGATCAATGGGGAGAGTAACGGAGGTGATAGTTGTTTCATATAGTTGTGTGTTTGTTGTTCGGTTTGAGAATGTGTGCTGTTATTCAAGTTGACACGCTTATCGGAGTTGTGTTTTTTGGATTTAGTGTCGTGTTTAATAGATTTCATTTTGTGTGTTTGCAGGTAATGAAAATGTACCCTTATAAGGATAAAACGAAATGGACAGGGGTATTGAAGGTTGCGGCTTACGCTGCTACCTATGAAGAGATGTGTGAACACCTTAATTCTATTCTCCAAGCAATGCCTCTATCTTCAACTTTCATTGCAAATGCTGTGTTCCCGGGCAATAGATGGGGAGTGATGACCACAAACCTCATTGAGAGTTGGAACTCCTGGGTGGTGAAACCGAGGAACCTGCCTCCGTATTCATTGCTTGATACAGTTCGGATGCAAGTGATCAAGATGATGAATGAAAAGAGAGAGGAAGGTGCTAAAATGGAAGGAACATTGTGTCCTAACCCAGAAAAGTTGTTGAGCCAATATTACATGGGATCTGGTGCGCTAGAGATTCAGCGGGCTGGTGGAACGTTGTTCGAAGTACGTGAAAATAATAAAATACATGCTGTGGATGTTGAGAGGAGGACTTGTTCATGTGGATACTGGCAAATGCTAAAGTCGCCATGCAAACATGGATGTGCCGCGATCGAGGGAATGCAAGGCAATATTTATGACTACTGTGACCCATACTACTCCGTGGAATATTATAAGCGAACCTACGACGGTGTGATATATCCTCTCATGACGTCCACTGGAAATTGCGAAGAGGATAATGACGATGACAGTGCGTTTGTGCTGCCCTGGGATGTGAGGGTGCAACCGGGCCGTAGGAAGAAAAAGTGTATACCATCCCAAGTCCAGACAAGCAAGATTAAATGTGGCCTATGCCGACGACGGGGGCATAACCGCGCCACGTGCAAAGAGGCATACAAGTTCATTGCCTGACTGACAGTTGCACTTTTGCACAGTTTTTGCACACACGCTGCACTTTTGCACCTTTTTGAGCTGGTGTGGTGTTTAATACTGACTGGAGTAGTATTATTTTTGTCTGGTTTCATTGTTTGAAACGGTCCGTGTTCTGGATTGTTTCAAGATGTGATACCAGTTTCATATTCAAATGTGGAAAGACGTACTGTTAAGTGGACAGCTGTGTGTGGGTGTAATATTCTGTATGAAATATTTTTTTTATGGAATGTGGTTATTTTGTTGTATGCAAAGATGATATTTAACGGTGGTGACACTAGTGTTCAACATGCACCCCGCTGGCAGAGTGATGTTTGTGGTTTTAACAGTGGTATTCCAGTTGCACATATGTAGTGTTAATATAATGAAATGTGTTGTTCGTGCACATAGGAATCCAGGTGTATGATTAACACCTTTTTGGATGTAACAGATATAACACATATATTTTCAAAGAATCCGGTGCACCTTGAACTAAAACTAATAGGTAAATGGAAACAGGCAGGGTCAACCATAGGATGAAATCGAAGAAACCAACTTCAGCTTCCTCATCATTAGCTTCATTTCCACCAAGTTCTGGTCCCTCGCTGCTTGCTGTTAACTCGCTGTCAAAGCTCTCCTCATCCACATTACTTGGTGATGGCAGTTTGCTCTACCACACATACAATAAAACACAAATTTGAAACAATTTAACACTACAAAAATGCACAGGAAACAACACCTTAGGAAACTCACTTGATCAAACAACAACACATCGTTTTAAATGACAATGGTCTTTAAAACATAAACAACCAACCGGTCATGCCTTTTTAACCCAACCCACATTCACATGAACCATCACAGTTCTGTCTACTCAAGTGTTCACAAAACACCACATTCAAAAACAACAAAACCACATACTTTAACAACATAATTATACACATAAAACACCACAGGTCATTACACATTACCTCTGACTGTGTAGGATCTCCTAGGTCTGCATCTTTATCAGTTTTTCATCAAACTTCTTTTCTTGATCTTCTTCATCTCCTTGCTTCCGGGGTTGCCTTCGCCGTTTTCGTTGAAGGGGGAGCTCATCCACCAACCCTTCTGCACGCGGCACCACCACCTCTGCCGGTGTCTCCACCATGTCGACAGTAAACTTTTGCTCCCGAGGTGTGATGCCGAACGGCACTAGATCGTAATCCCTGAGTTTTTTCAGCTCATCCCTGCACTGCTCCAGCCGACCATGCTTATATTGCCAACGGACCATTCGAGTGATGATCGGTTCAGACACCGGAGTGGCCATGAGGGGAAATCTCTCGTAGAACCAGGCCTGCATAGAAATATATCATGACGAGGGTAGACTTCTTTTAGGCCTGAACAACAGTGTTGTTTTTTAGCATGATATTTATGTTTTTTTAATGGTACACTGGTGTAAATCATGATGATGAATATTTTCAAAACACTTACCAGTACTCCTAACGTGCAGCCATTAATGTATACTTTCCCGCGAGCAACAAAACTTCTCATTGCCTCCACCACAAAACGATACACGGCATTGCCCCAAGCATACTCCCCCAATCTATTTAACTTGTCCACGTGATGGACAAGAAATTCAGGGAGTATGCCGGAGGATGTGGGAAACAGCACAGTATTGAATACAACCAACACAAACGCCCGGGCGAAGTCTTCCACATTTTCTGTCCCCGCCAAGTCTGTCATCAACTCTATCAATTGTTTCCTCTTTATGTCGCTTGCCTTTTTCCCAAAGAACTTCTCCTTGAACTCCGATCTCTGGCAACACTTCGGGTGTACGTACACACCTTTGTCATGGAGGCCCACCACAACGGAGAATTCCCATGACCTGAAGGGCAGTACTATGCCATCCCCAACACGAACACACACTTCTCAAAGTTGAAGCACTCTATGAGTGCTTGCAGCCGCGTGTTGCTGGTATAGACACCCTCTGCCCTTGAAAGGTGGTGGAAGGGCGTCTCCCTTATCACCCTTTGTTGCTGCTCAGTGATGCGGTCCTCAATCTGTGCCAATGCATCTCGAAGTACAGAAATCGAGCACCGTGTTACGAGGTCAGCAGGCTCCCTTTTTCCCTGGGTTCCCTTCTTCTTCTTTTGTTTCATTTTTCTGTGACAGGTCAGTCCCCACCCTCTCCTTTTGTGTTGCACTTCCTTTTCTCTTCGGGGCCATTCTTCTTTCCTACAGACACACAAAAACACAACAGAGTAAGAAAAATTAACAACTATCTGGCTATAAAACACCACAGTACACATGGAAAGACACAAACAAACACCATATCACAGTGAATACCTCAAAATCCATTAATCACAACATAAAACAACACATACACTTCTCAACATAGGTATGAACAAAAAATGAGCCTTTCCTACAAAAAAACTACAAAACCACAGCTATCAACTCCTAAAACACCATTAATCGCAATAAGACACAACACATACATAGAAAAACACAGGTCTGTACAGAATCAACGTTTTCATGTGACTTTTATGGACAAAAAACAACACACATACATCTGTGAACCAAAACTCTTGTTGCCCCATCAATCATGCCATTTTCGCAACACTCTCAGAATACAGAACACCAATGTTCGCCTAAAAAACAACAAATTAACAACTAAACAGAAACACTTCTAAACACCTAAATTCCCCAAATTTCATAAACCATACTCCCCAAAATCGCATCTACAAAAACACTTCCAAACACCAAAAATCCAAACCAAAACCATACAATCGAGGCCCTAAGCACAACCCTTTCAATTGGTATTTCATAAACCCTAATCCCCAATTTCGCATCCACAAAAACTGTTCCAAACACCTACAATCCCAACAAAAACACAATAATCCATTATCTAAGTACAAGAATCGCATCCGAAATCCGAAACGCAATTCCTTTTCGAGTACAGTGGTGGTATGGTGGAATACCTTTCTTCTGCCGCTGCTTTCGCCGCCCTCGCCGCCGGACTCACACCCTTCGAACAACAAATTCCAGCCTTCGAACTCGACTCGCACCCTCTCTCCTTCGCAGCACAATGTGGAGCCCCTATTGATTTCTTTCGCCTGGAATGGTGTTTTTAGGTTGAAGTTTTGAATGGAATGTAGTGGGTTATCGGAGGGAGGAGTTGGAGGGAGGAGTTGGAGGCTGTCTGAGAACCTGGGGTTATTGGAGGGAGGAGTTGGAGTGTTGCAGCGGCGGTTTGGGTTTCGTGTCCGACGTGACAGGGCCCTTATGTAAAGACTTCTTAACCCTTACCCATGTGTTACAATTTTTTTTTCCAGAAGGTTATATCAGTCATTTCCCATTTTTATTTTCGAAAGAAAAGCAAAATTCTGACTGAGGGAGTTTAATTGAAGTATTAAAGTATGGAGGGAGCATTCAAGGTGTATTCTGTCTATGGGGGATTTAACTGGTATTTGCCGTATGTTTATTCCCTACTCCCTACATATATATCACTATATATATTCTGCTTATATAATCCGTTTAGGGTATAGAACGTGTCCGGTTTTTGGGTATAGAATGACACATTCTGCATAAGTGCATGCGAGAGAGATACTATTATATTTTGGTAGAAATATTGTGTGATGGGTTGAAAATTCTATCACAAAATCATACCGGGCCACCATTATAAACAAATGTAGCCATCACAAAAAGAATCTATAGATATTCCTTAGAAATTTTTATTTTTGAGGAAGCCATTGGTCAGAAAAGATATGATGGAAAATCATGTACATAAATTACAAAATGATAGGGGATGGGAAATGAAGTCGGATGGGGAATCGAATCTCAACTATAAAGTCGGAAATAGGGGAATTGACCACTTAGCCAATCGAACTATAAAGTCGGAAATAGGGGAATTGACCACTTAGCCAAATTCTTAAACGACAAGTGGTCAAGTATCCCGACTTTCTATCTTATCATTGAGCTTCAACTACCGTTTTCCGACACTCAAATGCCATTTGAAAGGTTCTTTTTAAAAAATACTTCTATTAGTGTTAAGAACTAATGGAAAGAATAGTGGTTATTTAAAATTACTAATATGTCAATAAATACTATTATCAATATAACAAAAGCACATATTTGAAATTTAAAATTTGTTGCTTCTCACATTTATATCATGAATAAGTAAATGAGAGTAACCGTCTATAAGTCTTCCTCGTCGACTTTATAATACTTATAAAGAGAACGTTTAATATTAGAGTTTTAATTTAAGAATTTGAACTTATATTCAAATAGTATGAAGTTTGAAACAATAATGGGTTCGAGTTAAATTCTGAATTATTATCATATGACGGAATAAGGTAACCTCCCAATGAATAAAATCTACTTTGCATTTTTATTCTTGGGTTGAACCAAAAAGTACCCCATAATTACAAGTCTTATGGTAGAAGATATAATTAAAAAAAAATTACTTCATACCATGCATTTTTTTTGGTTTGAGGATCAATCATTATTAGTATCTGAATTATTGGACTGACTAAGTTGTCTAGGGTGAATTTGGTTATCAAAATGATTCCATTCATCTCTCAGTTGTTGTGGCAGGGAATTGAACCATAATCTCTCAACTAAAATTAGTCTCAGTCACCACTGACGTTTCGTCTCATACCATCTAATTCATTTACTACTTACTTCTCTTTCTTCTTCTTTTTTTAATAAAAATATTCGACATAAATTTTTCCCCCATTTTTTATTTAAATTTGGTATAAACTATTTTTCTTTCGCGAATATTATTAAACTCTTAAATGTACTGCCCTTATGTGAATTGTAACATACATCATAAATTACAAAGGAATAAAGAGAATGGAATAGAAGGCGCGTAGAGAATCGAACTCCCAATTATAATTTTGAGAGACTATTTGATTAAATCACCATCCCTGTAACAGATGTTATTGATGAAATTAAAAATAAATAAAGATATTAAAATAATAATAACTCAACTTATATACTTATTAAAATTTTGATTTTTTGATTTACTGGACACTTTTCTTTACGTGAGAAAGCACCACGCAAAACCCCAGATAATTTAAATGTAATCCTCAAGAATTAAATCCTGAAAACGGAGTTTTACTAGAAAACGAAATGTCTTGAATTTGTGGCAAGATAAGAGATAACTTGATCACTCACCAAAAGAAAATACTACATGTCTCTCTTCCAAAAAAATGCATATACTATTAAATACTACTAATCTGAACAAAAATAAAATGAGAAATGAAAAAGAATTATATTGTTTGGACAGAATTAATCTTCCCCCTCTTCTTCTTCTTACAATATAATGCTGACAAAATCACATGTCCAAGCAGACAATTTGAGACCCACACATATACCCCATCCCACATGGAACTGTGAGAAGAAAAATATGAATAACAACTAATACCTGGCCTCTCTCCATCTCCATCTCCCTCATCACTAGGTAATTTATTGAATTCTACTCCACATTTCAGTCTTTTAATGCTTTGTTTTTATATTTATTTATTTATATTTCAGTTTTCATTTTTATCCCCTTCCTCCTATCATACCTCAATGGACACATGGATGATGGACCATACCTTCATTGAACAAAGAACTCTCCCACCACTTCTGGGCTGTCCTCCTTTCGCTTTGTTTTTTGGATTTTCTTGCTGGCATTGTATTGACTGTTGAGGGGTTTCTTCAGTTTTTATCATTTCCCCCTTTACCCACTCTTTGGATCTGAATGCCATTGAAATTGCTTGTGTTTGACCAGCAAGATCTGGTTTTGTGCAGTGGGCTTTGGTATTTTGGGTGTTTTGATTTGCTCCTGAGATGGGTTTTGCAGAATCTTTGTTTATGAATTCTGGGTTTCTCTTAAATATTGGGAAAATGGAATTTGGTGTTATCTATACAATTTAGGTTGTGTTTAGGGCATTCATTCGGTAGAGATAGCTGATAGGGTGACATTTATTTATGTACATAGCATTGACTGGGTTGAATACTTAGGTTTGAACCTAGAAAGGGCTCTGTGGATTTCATCAGTTTAGTTTAGTTTGGTGTTGTGAATATGGCAGCAAAGCTTTTGCATTCATTAAGAGATGAAAATCCTGAGCTGCAAAAGCAGATAGGGTGTATGACAGGGATCCTTCAGATGTTTGATCGACAACACATTCTTACCAGCACTAGGCGTGCTGTTGGGCACAGCCCAAAAAGGCTTCCTCCTGGTAAAGATCGGTTTTTTTTTTTTGTTGTTTTCTTGATTTAGGTTGTTGGCAATGATCTTGGTTTCGGTATTGCTTTGTGGCCTTGTAAATTTTGTGTTGGCGCGTTTTTAGTCCTTTTAGGATGGTGATTTTGAAGTGCTTAACAATATGTGTATCCCCTTTGTGTATTCCATTTGGTAGGTTTGGTTTATGGCCATTGGCTTGGTGTGATCCTGTTCTTTTCTTGCAGGAAGTTCTTATCACAATACGGGTGCTTCAGAGGGCGAAATGGCGAGTGCACACTTGAAATCTGTGTCGCTGGTAATATCGATTGATGCTAAATTTGTTTCATTGTATTGATGGAGTTTAGAATGTGTAGTGTTTGTTGTTAGATTGTTGAATGTTGCAGAACTGCAAATGTAGCTTACAGTGTAAGGAAAATTTGGTGTTTTGATGTTTGTTGTTATAGGAGAAGTATGCACATAGGAATATGCAAGAAAGGCAAAGAGTGTCGACTGAATCCTCAAGGGCATCGTTTTCATCTTCGTCGCTTTCATCATCATTCTCTTCGCCCGAATGCAACAGAGCTGCTCAGTCGGAGCAGTTGTCGTTCGACAAGATGATCTTTTTAGAGACTCATTCAGGGGACACAGCCACGAGCCTGCAGCATCCGTCTTCACAGTTTGGTCGACCAGTCATTGATATCCGCGATTTTGTGAAGGATTCAATGTACCGTGAAATCCAGAGTTTATCGGTTAAAGCTAAAGCTATAGAAGATGCTCCAAGTCCCATTGCAGAGCTTCAAGAGCCACAAAGGATAGATTCAAATATGAGCAGTGATTCTCGCGGTTCTAGTTATGATAAAAGGCAACGAACTCCTACGGAGCTCAAGGAGTCTCTTAGAGTTCTTGCTAAGCTTCAAGAATCGTCAAGGTATCGTAATGAGCCTAGAGAGCTCTTGAGATCATCGTCCTGCCACTTCAAAGAGGGATCGTCGTTTTCAGTTCCAAGAGATGCCCCTCGGTTTTCTTACGATGGAAGAGACATAAACCGCGCGCCCTTGGAAACAGGGGATGTTTCCAAATCCTCGATTAAGCTCAAGGATCTTCCAAGGCTTTCATTGGACAGTAGGGAAGTATCGACTAGGAGTCTGAATGCTGATTCGAATTCAAAACTACTGACAAAGAACGCGGTGAAGGTTCATGGCGGGCTTGGAAATCAAGCACGGCCTCCAAGTGTAGTCGCGAAACTAATGGGCTTGGAAATGTTGCCTGATGCTGTTTCATCTTATGGTGTCGACATGGGCTCGAAGACAAGTGAGCCTAATGAAGAATTTCTCGACATTCCAACATCATTCGAAAAAACAGAGCAAACTAAACCGATACTACTATCGACCTCTTCAAAGGGCTCGTGGAAGGAGCCTAGCTCGCCTCGTTGGAGGAGTCCTGATGGTTCAATGAAACCTATGTCTAAATTCCCAATCGAGCCAGCACCGTGGAAACAGATGGACAGATTCAAGGGTACCCAAAAGCCTTCCTCAAGAACTACACGAGGCGTGGCAAAGGCTTCGACGACGTTTCCCTCTGTTTACAGTGAGATAGAGAAGAGATTGAAGGATCTTGAGTTTCATCAATCTGGGAAGGACCTTAGAGCATTGAAACAGATACTGGAAGCAATGCAGACTAAGGGGTTGCTAGAAACGCCGAATGAAGGGCAAGATTCGAATTTCAATAGTCATGAAGATGAGGAGGATATGCTTTTAGGTTCCACAAGATCAGAGGACAACAAACAGACACAGGGCAGTCAAATTCCAGCTCACACAAGGCGGAAGGCGACTGCTGCACCAAACCAGGAGTCGCCGATTGTAATCATGAAGCCTGTGAAACTTGTCGAGAAATCAGGGATGCCTACTGCTTCTGCAATCTGGAAACATCAGGGAAGTGGCATTGCAAAGGCTTCTAGAGATCAGATTGTGAATGGTATGAATTCTTCAAATAAAACAAGTGACAAAAACGCGAAAGCCACGCAGTTATCAACAAGATCACAACAGACGGGCAAAGAGGCGAATGCAGTGACAGGGAAAAGTTCAGGATCCATCAGCCCAAGAATGCAACAGAAAAAAGTGGAGCTGGAAAAGAGATCTCGACTGCCAACCTCTCCTGATTCGAGCAGACCAACAAGGCAGTTAAACAAGCAACAAGGCGAGTCAAGTTCCCCTGGTGGAAGGCGAAGAACGAAAAGCCACAATCATCAGAAAAGCGAAGACCAAATGAGTGAGGCCAGTGTTGAAAACCTGTCAACAGTCAGGGGATCCAAGAATTCCCAGGTCACTAATTCGGAAAGATCTCCGAGTTTAAGCAGCATCCAGAGTCCATCAGCTAAAGCTGCTGACTTTACACTGTCTGATTTGGTAGGAAATGCCATTACCTCTTTACCATGTATCCTAAATTAGCTGGTTTTTTGCTAATATGTTTCTTTGTTCTTTCAGAAATCGACTGCTGTGGTAAATGAAGAGGAGTCTGGAGAATCAGGTTCTGCGCAGCTCGAACACTCTAGTCCTGTGTCGGTTCTTGAAAATGTTCTGTGCAAACAAGATTCGCCTTCTCGTGTTAAGTATGCTGGGAAGGCACTCAAAGGTATTACAATGCCAAGAACATTGTTCTTGTATCGTATTTTGTTGCTTAAAAATCTCCTGTTTTATAACTTGTTACCGTATGTTATACTTTTCCGAATGTCAGTTGAGGCAGCAAGAGGTGTCCAGAGGAATGCGAACATAGACGAACAGAGTTTAGTCGATGGCTTTGCTCCCATATCGACTGGATCTAGCGCTGCCTTTGAGATAAACCGAAGGAAGCTTCAAAACATTGAAAACTTAGTTCAGAAGCTCCAAAGGCTCAACTCCAGCCATGATGAAGCACGTACGGATTACATCGCCTCATTGTGTGAAGACACTGATCTGGACCACAGATATGTTTCCGAGGTTCTACTGGCGTCTGGTCTCCTCCTCAGAGACCTCAGCTCAAGCCTGAAGGATTTCCAGTTTCATCAATCGGGGCATCCCATCAATCCGGACTTGTTTCTGGTCTTGGAGCAAAAGAAGGCGAGCAAGTCATCAAAGGAGCAACTCAGCACCCAAAGGAAAGCACAAGCCACACTCGAAAAAATCCACAGGAAACTCATATTTGATGTCACCAATGAGATTCTGGCCCAAAGATTGGCTCCGACAGTCCCACATTCCGAGCCTTGGATAAGGCTGGTTCGACTAGCAAGAAGGACGTCGAATGCACAGAAGCTTCTGGGGGAGCTTTGCTCCGAGATCGATGGGCTTCAGGCAAAGAATCCAAAATGCAGGGATGCGAACGAGGATGGAGATGACGATTGGAAGAACATCCTGTCGTATGATGTGATGCATAGGTCAGGATGCTGGATGGACTTCAATGGGGAGATCTCGGGCGCGGTCCTCGACATTGAACGGCTGATTTTCAAAGATCTGGTGAATGAGGTTGTGAATGGGGAATCTGCTGGTTTGATAGGTAAAGCAAGAAGTAAAAAGGCATCAACTAAAAAGTAGAATGTATTGTTCTTGATGTTTACTTTTGAAAACCTTAATTTACTTGTGATAGTTTTAATGAATGAACCCCCTTTTGGTTCACACCACATTTGTAATAAAAATTATGGACCTGCTTGAGTTGGAAGTTGGATTGTAATGGTTCCTGAATTTTTCCCCTAGGAATGTAGTATATGGGAAGGAAGTGACTATTGAATAATTCAATGACAAGAGACTGACTATCTAACTCTCCCTGTGTTAGAAAACACTACCTCTGTTAAACAAGCTCAAAACACAGATGTAAATAACTGTCATGTGTATTGCGGAAGATGAAAAATGAGAGTTGTATCTTACAATACACAGAGCCTGGAGTATATATATGAGTACTCCATGGAGGAACATAGATGTAAATAACTGCCATGTGTATTGCGGAAGATGAAAAATGAGAGTTGTATCTTACAATACACAGAGCCTGGAGTATATATATGAGTACTCCATGGAGGATAAAGCGTAAACACGCTTATTCACTAGAAGACTAAAAAAGGAAAATACATAACTACCCCTAAAAGACTAAGGCTAACAGAATGAAACAGACTGCACCTTTAGCCAACTCCAGTGTGATGTTTGCTCCCTTGATCAGCTGAAGTCTGCGTGCCTTTGTTGTCTTTGTTACATTCAACATCCCCCCCCCCCCCCCCCCCCCCCCCCCCCCCCCCCCCCCCCCCCCCCCCCCCCCCCCCCCCCCCCCCCCCCCGCAAACTGAACGTCGCCAGAGGTTCAGTTTGGAACACAAAGCCTGAAACACCTTGGGAGGAAGACCCTTGGTGAACATATCTGCTAACTGTGAAGCGGATGGAACGTAGATAGGATCAATGAGCCGCTTCTGATAGTAATCACGCACAAACAAGCACCCTATGTCGATGTGCTTTGTTTTCTCATGATGCATAGGATTCTTAACGAGCTGGATGGCTGAGAGATTGTCACAGAAAATTGAGTATGGACCAGGTAGAGAAAGCTTGAGCTCGGTGAACAAAGAGCCTATCCACAATAGCTCTGCTGCAGCAGCCCCAAGGCTTCGATATTCAGCCTCGGTGGAGCTTTTAGAAACGTACTCTTGCTTCTTAGTTTTCCAGGCTACTAAGCAATCTCCTAGGAACACACAATAGCCCGTGAGCAACCTCCTTGTGACTGGACAATTCCCCCAGTCCGAGTCACAGTAACCTTTGATATGAAGAGGTAAGTCAAAAGGAAAATGGAGGCCAATTCGAGGACTGTTGTGCAGATACTGAAGAACATGAACAACTCCTTGCCAATGTTCTGTGGAAGGGGCATTCATGTATTGGCTGAGTTGCTGGACACTGTAGCAGATGTCTGGCCTGGAGAACCCGAGATACAACAATTTCCCAACCATCTTTCTGTAGAGGTGAGGGTCTTCAAACAAAGGCCCATCAGCAGACATTGTCTTGTGAGCTTGGCAAGGTGTAATACCCGTGAATTTTCCATCATAAAATAAAACAATAATTAAATAAATAAATAATAAATAAAATAAATACCATAAATAAATAAATGAATCCAGCAAATAAATAAATAAATAAAGATAAGGAAATGAGAAATGGGATTTTAACTCAAAAAGGAATTTAATTAGATAGGAAGAATTATTAAAGGTAAATAAATTACACACCAAAACCCGACACAAATGAACTCGAGTATTCGAGTCCAAAACATCCAATTAGACCCGAGTGAAAATTTAGAGAGGAAGTAGAGACCCGAAGATACCCCGGAAACCGGAATTCGGGAGCATAGAGGGATAGAAACCCGAAAGAGAGGCGGAAAAGCACGACGGATCGCACGACCCGCCCGGACCGAAGTCCAGGCGAGTGCCGCGCGGTGGCCGCGCGGTCAAAGGGGAATCGCCGCGCCACGACCGCGCCACCCCACAGATTCGTTTGTTGCGTGAGTCTCTCGCCCGAACGCGGATTTTTCGACTTTCGGTTGAACATCTCTCGACCCAAGACCTTTAGGTCAGATGTTGGACGCCCTAGGGATTGAGAAATCTATAAATAAGCCCCTTGGGAGCCCCAAACAAGTTTACAAAACCCTACAACCTTCTATACGTTCGAAACCCTAACTTCGGAGTCAACGGAAAGCACCAAACGGAGGCAGCAGCTTTGGACGAAAATCCAAGGATCTCCAAACGTTGTGGTAAGCTCTAGTCCGATAAATCTTTTCACGTTTCAATCCGAAAACGGATTCTAACTTCGGTTTTTTTCTTTCTACACCCCCTATTGGATCTAGATCGTAGAACCCGACGAACGGAGAGGAGAAACGGTGATCTGGAAGCCACGCCTCCGAATTAGACATCCCCGACGTTCATAAACTCAGTAAGTTAACTCTTACATGGTTTTGGGATGAATTAAAACATTCAAATTAAATGATTAACAAGAAACCGAAAATCTGTCAACTATTACTTTCTACCGACGCAACAGATTTGATGAATTTTTCCGAACCTTAAAACGAACTCAAACGGAAAAATTTAAAACACGAAAAACGTTTCTAAGACTTAGATCTAGCTACTGTAAAAGTTTGGGAATTTTTGGAGTTGATTTGATATGTGAAAACCCACCGAAACCGAACTGTTTGAATCTAGATCTTGAAATCTTGGACAGAACTTAGGAATGATCTTGATCACGTTTTTGACATAGGATCTAGGCTGTTTTAGATCTTTGGACGAACATGAAAGTTGTAGATAAATGTCTTAAGATGATCTCTGTTAAAATTTTACTAAATTTGGAGTTGAATTGCTATGGTAGAATTCGAAATCTTTAAACTGTGATACATTAAACTCGGACAGATTTGTTCTTATGCGAAAATTGGTGATTTTGACCTACTTAGGTATCTCGGATCGAAAACGTTAAAACACGAAAGTTGTAGATCTTGATGTTTCCAAGTCAGATATGAAAGTTTGGAATTTTTGGAATTAAATCGGATTTTAGACGGATTTTAGAGTAAACTGTGATTTACCGAAACGAAATCTTGAAATCTTGTTGAAACATGGAATTAACCTTTAGGGTTGAAACGAGTTGAGATGTTATTTCTAAATAAATACAATTGAAGTCAGATTTTAAAAATTAAATCCCCTTACAAACTTGATAAATTAAAATTAGGGGTGAGTGCTCTGCAGGGTGCCCCCTAACGATTCACTTCGTGCCGTAATGGACGATGGTGACCCCGCGCGCTAAACTTGAGATATGGATTGCCTAAACGGCGAAATATAGAGCCTACACTCTCGTGAACATCCGTATGGGTTTCCCGAGGCTCCGGAGTGGTACTGGGTATGGCTGATACGGTTGCGGCCGCCGGGCTACCGGCTAAACTCGTTGACATCGCGATTTTATCGTGAAACTTTGAAATACAAAATCGGGAATGTAATGGGGATTCTAAACTAAATTAAATTGGATTAAATTATGTTGTTGTCCAATTAAATTATTTAAATGCTTTATTTAAATTATGGCTTTTATGATTAAACCATGTGATATGTGTCATTAAATAGAGCCCTGAGATAAATTATGCTATTGGATATGGATTAGATGAAATTAAATATTATGTTATTATCATGCTTTGTTAAATTATTAAATTTATGGCTTTAAAACCCTACGATCATGCATGTGTTAACTTACTCAGCAATTTTGCTGACCAAAACCGTTTTTATTCCTTTCCTTACAGAATATGTGGAATGAGCATGTGTGAGCACGAATCATGCATGGGATTTTTGGGGATTGTTATTTTGCTTTTAAATTCGTACTTTAGACTATATTATGAACGGGCCTGTCTAACCCGTGTTTTGGCCATGTCGGCCCTTTTTATGTTTTCCGCTGCGATACTGTACTAAACCAAATATTTCCGCTGCGCTATGCTAGTATTATTTTCGAATTATATTGTATGGGCTATTTTGAATGATTTAAATATTTTTAAATACTGCAATACCTAGCCTTGCATCTCTTTAGTAAGCTCGGAGAAACCGTGTCTTACTAGGGAGATGTGGCGGTGACATCCCGACCTGGGTGACCAAAAACCGGGGTGTTACAAGTTGGTATCAGAGCCCGGCTATTTTTAAACTATTATTTTTAAACCATTACTATTTTTAAGCTATTATTAGTATTTTTACTATTATTTTAAATTTTAAAGTATTATTTCCATGGAAAATTTTTATTTTTAAAACCCATGGGAAAAAAATATATATATTGCATTAAATTATTATTGGGGGGAAAATCATTGGCATTTGCATGTTGCATCTCTGCTATGAACTTAAAATCTTGGCGAAACTTGAACTTAGAATCTTGGCGAAACTTGAACCTAGAATCTTGGTGAAATTGAACTTAGAATCTTGGCGAATTGAACTTAGAATCTTGGCGAATTGAACTTAGAATCTTGGCGAATATTAACTTAGATCTCTTGCTTGCGCTAGATGGCTAGTCAAGACATGATGCAGTTGATGGTCAGGATGATGAGTGTTCATCTCGATTCCCACCAAACCCTAGAGCAAATGAAGTACCGTATGGCTCAATTGGAGGCCGATTTACGCCACATGGGCAACTTGAGAGAGGCGGATCATCACCGCATAAACCAACTCGAGCGCCAAGTCCAAACCCTCACTACGCAAAACTTAATACTAAAAGAATACATCGATGCCCACAGGCAGGACTTAAACACTATCTTTGACGAGCTGATGCCGCCGAGTTCGGAGGAGGAAGATCCGGAGGAAGATCCTGCTACCCCACCGGAGGATGTCATGAGACACTAGAGCTTCTATTGTTAGATACTATTTTGCTAGGAAAATATCGCTACTTTTGTACTAAAATTTCTTTTGAGGAAATAAAATGCCCGATTTATTTTTAATAATCGGAAAAAAAAGAAGAAAAAAAAAATTCGAAATAAAAACAAAATAAAATAAAACCCCGAAGCATACGACGCTTCTTAGTTCGAACAAAGCACCACGTGCTAAATTGCAATACACACATACATTTATAGAAATTGCTTAGACTATATGTTAAATTCACCAGACCTAATCTCTTCCGTTTGTACTAGAATGGCACCCAGAGGAAGAGGAAGAGGCAGAGCCCAACCCGCTCCCCAAACCACTACTGAAACACCTACTGAAACACCACCAAACGTCAATGACCCGATTCAACCTGATGAGGAACAGCCCCAAGGTGCGCAGGACGCCCCCGCACCGAACAATGTGGGCGACCGTCTTAGGACGATAGAGGAAGTGTTGATTGCGCTCGGAAACGCGCAGGTCAACCAGGGTCAAGCTGCGGCGGTACCTCCGCCCCAAGCTCGCCCTAACTACCTGGCGATGGTGAATCCTTACCAGCCACCCCACTACGCTGGTGAGGAGGATCCAGCTAAACTGGAGGAATGGATTTGGACTTTGACAAGCTGCTGGGAGCGGTCAAATGTCCGGAAGGAGAGAGGGTACATGTCGCTTCATACTACTGTGGGGAGGCTCAATGTGGTAAACCAAGCGGACGTGCCTGCGCAAGGAGAAGTGATGGCAGGTACATTTTATGTGTTGAATACGCCCCTTAGAGTTCTATTTGATTCTGGAGCTAGTTGTTCAATTATTGCATCAAGGATAGTGCCTGAGTTAGATCTACCTAAGTGCGAGAGAATTAGCTTAGGAATTCAATTGCCTTCTGGAGAAGTAGTGTCTTGCTCCAAACGATATAACGGAATTCCTGTAGTGTTAAAGAACGTAGAATTCTTTGCAAACTTGGTAGAATTTAACTTAAGAGACTTTGACATCATACTGGGGATGGATTGGCTATCCCAGTATAAAGCGGTGATCGAATGCCAAAAGCAAAAGATCACCTTGTCAAAAAGTAGGGGAAAGAGAGTTATCTTTTACTCTCAGCCCCCTAAGAAAAGTAACAAAATCGTTAGTGCACTTAAACTAAGTAACTTGATGCGTAAGGGGTATGAACTATATGCGTGCTATGTGCACAACCTTGAGGCGGAAGAAAACAAGGTTGATAGCATACCAGTGGTAAGAGAATACCCGGGCGTATTCCCTGAAGACGTTCCGGGCATGCCACCTGAGAGAGATCTTGAATTCACGATAGATCTCATTCCGGGGACAGAGCCTGTCTCGAAAGCTCCGTACCGGATGGCACCACTGGAAATGAAGGAGTTAAAGGAACAACTCGAGGAGCTATTGGGAAAAGGCTACATAAGACCGAGTACGTCCCCTTGGGGAGCACCAGTTTTATTTGTCAAGAAGAAAGACGGAGGACTACGTCTTTGCATAGATTACCGAGGACTAAACCAAGTGACCATTAAGAATAAATACCCCCTACCGAGAATAGAGGATCTGTTTGATCAACTGAAGGGAGCTTCGGTATTCTCGAAGATCGATTTGCGATCTGGGTATCATCAACTGAGGATCGCCGAGAAGGACATTCCAAAGACGGCGTTTCGAACACAATATGGCCATTACGAGTTCACAGTGTTATCCTTCGGGTTAACAAATGCTCCGGCCATGTTCATGAACCTCATGAACAACGTGTTCCGAGAATTGTTAGACCAGTGTGTCGTAGTGTTCATCGACGACATCCTGATCTACTCAAAGAGCGAGGAAGAGCATGCCAAACACCTACATCAAGTGTTAGAAATCTTGCGAAGAAATCAGCTATACGGCAAGCTGTCGAAATGTGACTTCTGGCTGAAAGAAGTGGCATTCCTCGGGCACATAGTATCCGCTGATGGAGTATCAGTGGATCCGGAAAAAGTTTCTGCCGTGACGGAGTGGGCAACTCCGAAGAGTCCAACGGAAATAAGGAGTTTCCTTGGATTAGCCGGGTATTATAGACGATTTGTGAAGGACTTTTCAAGGATTGCACGTCCTTTGACCCAGCTACTTAAGAAAGGAGCAAAATACGAGTGGACCGAAGCGTGTGAGATTGCGTTTCAAGAGCTGAAGAAACGACTCACAACCACACCCATATTAACATTACCATCAGAGAATGGTGACTTCGAAGTATATAGCGATGCTTCGAAGGAAGGTTTAGGTTGTGTTTTGATGCAAGACTCGAGAGTCGTAGCCTATGCATCACGCCAACTAAAACCTCACGAGGAAAATTATCCGACCCACGACCTGGAGTTGGCAGCGGTCGTTTTCGCTCTAAAGATATGGAGACATTATCTTTATGGGCGGAAGTGTCGAATGTTCACCGACCACAAGAGCTTGAAATATATATTCACTCAGAAGGAGTTGAATTTGAGACAGCGAAGGTGGTTGGAACTTATTAAAGACTACGATTTAGAGATAGCATACCACGAGGGGAAGGCGAATGTGGTAGCCGATGCCCTAAGTCGGAAAACCCAACACGTGACAAACTCGTTGGTAATTCCGCCGGCATTGTACTTGGAATTGGCTAGATGGGAGTTAGAACTTGTGCATCCTCGCACAGTGAGAGAAACGATCAATGCCATGGTCGTAGAAACTCCAATATTAGACGAGATTCGACTCGCTCAATCGGGCGACCCGAAACTCGAGAAGATAAAAGGGTATATTGCCGAAGGAAAGGCAATAGGATTTGTTGTCCACGAGGATGGAAGCATCCGTTTCAAAGGGAGGTGGTGTGTGCCTCTCAAATGTGCCGAGTTGAAGCAAAGGTTGATGGAGGAAGGGCACAACACGCCATATTCCATACATCCCGGAGGAGACAAGCTATACAAAGATCTGAAGAAGATCTATTGGTGGCCGGGAATGAAGAAGGAAGTGGCAAATTTCGTGGCGAGATGTCTCACCTGCCAAAAGGTTAAGGCAGTGCGACATAAACCCTTAGGATTGATGCAACCACTAGAGATTCCAAGTTGGAAGTGGGATAGCATCTCAATGGACTTTGTCTCGGGATTACCCCGATCACCTAAAGGCATGAATAAGATTTGGGTGATCGTGGATAGGCTAACGAAGACAGCCATATTCATCCCAATGAAAGACACGTGGACTATGGACCAATTGGCCCGAGCCTACATTGATAATGTGGTACGACGACATGGAGTACCACATGATATCATTTCCGATAGAGACAGTAGATTTGTCTCTCATTTCTGGACGGAGTTACAAAAAGCTCTCGGTACTCAAATCAAAATGTGCACCGCATTCCACCCGATGACGGATGGTCAAACCGAGAGGACAATCCAAACACTAGAAGACATGCTAAGAGCATGTGTGTTGGATTTCAAAGGAAATTGGGAATCTCATTTACCCTTGATTGAGTTTTCCTATAATAATAGCTACCATGCTAGCATCGGCATGGCACCTTTCGAGGTGTTGTATGGACGAAAGTGCCGAAGCCCATTGAGCTGGGAAGAAAACGATAAGTCCGTGGTAGTGGGACCGCAACTTATCGAAGACATGGCTCAACAAATCAAAGTGATTCAAGGGAAGATGAAAGCCGCACAAGACCGTCAAAAGAGTTATGCCGACGTGAGACGACGAGACCTAGAATTTCAAGTGGGAGATAGGGTCATGCTAAAGATATCACCCATGAAGGGGGTGATGCGCTTTGGCAAACGAGGGAAGTTAAGTCCTCGATACATAGGACCTTACGAAATTCTAGAACGAGTCGGAACTCTAGCCTATCGATTGGCTTTACCGCCACACTTAGATAGAGTTCATAATGTCTTCCATGTCTAGCAACTAAAGAAGTATGTGCCGGACCCGACACATGTACTTCAACCGGAGATAATTGAGCTCGATGAAGATTTGACTTACGAAGAAGTCCCAGTGCGTATTCTCGATACTAAGGAACGAGTAACGAGGAACAAAACCATCAAAATGATCAAGGTTCTTTGGTCAAACCACGAAAGTGAGACGGCAACTTGGGAAGTAGAATCCGACATGAGAGAACGATACCCGACATTGTTCCAAACCGATACCGACACAGTTATGGGGACATAACTGCAATCTTAAGGGGGAGAGGATGTGATACCACCTAATTTTTCGTGCACTTTTGTAAAATTTTGAACTACGTTATGGCTTGATCCCTTCACCGGGTACGTAGGCAGCTTAGAAGTTTCAATTCTAAGTTCAGTCACAACATAATAAAACAAACACAAGACCTTAGCACGAGAAAAACCCCAACACAACTTCGAGGACGAAGTTGATTCTTAAGGAGGGTAGACTGTAATACCCGTGAATTTTCCATCATAAAATAAAACAATAATTAAATAAATAAATAATAAATAAAATAAATACCATAAATAAATAAATGAATCCAGCAAATAAATAAATAAATAAAGATAAGGAAATGAGAAATGGGATTTTAACTCAAAAAGGAATTTAATTAGATAGGAAGAATTATTAAAGGTAAATAAATTGCACACCAAAACCCGACACAAATGAACTCGAGTATTCGAGTCCAAAACATCCAATTAGACCCGAGTGAAAATTTAGAGAGGAAGTAGAGACCCGAAGATACCCCGGAAACCGGAATTCGGGAGCATAGAGGGATAGAAACCCGAAAGAGAGGCGGAAAAGCACGACGGATCGCACGACCCGCCCGGACCGAAGTCCAGGCGAGTGCCGCGCGGTGGCCGCGCGGTCAAAGGGGAATCGCCGCGCCACGACCGCGCCACCCCACAGATTCGTTTGTTGCGTGAGTCTCTCGCCCGAACGCGGATTTTTCGACTTTCGGTTGAACATCTCTCGACCCAAGACCTTTAGGTCAGATGTTGGACGCCCTAGGGATTGAGAAATCTATAAATAAGCCCCTTGGGAGCCCCAAACAAGTTTACAAAACCCTACAACCTTCTATACGTTCGAAACCCTAACTTCGGAGTCAACGGAAAGCACCAAACGGAGGCAGCAGCTTTGGACGAAAATCCAAGGATCTCCAAACGTTGTGGTAAGCTCTAGTCCGATAAATCTTTTCACGTTTCAATCCGAAAACGGATTCTAACTTCGGTTTTTTTCTTTCTACACCCCCTATTGGATCTAGATCGTAGAACCCGACGAACGGAGAGGAGAAACGGTGATCTGGAAGCCACGCCTCCGAATTAGACATCCCCGACGTTCATAAACTCAGTAAGTTAACTCTTACATGGTTTTGGGATGAATTAAAACATTCAAATTAAATGATTAACAAGAAACCGAAAATCTGTCAACTATTACTTTCTACCGACGCAACAGATTTGATGAATTTTTCCGAACCTTAAAACGAACTCAAACGGAAAAATTTAAAACACGAAAAACGTTTCTAAGACTTAGATCTAGCTACTGTAAAAGTTTGGGAATTTTTGGAGTTGATTTGATATGTGAAAACCCACCGAAACCGAACTGTTTGAATCTAGATCTTGAAATCTTGGACAGAACTTAGGAATGATCTTGATCACGTTTTTGACATAGGATCTAGGCTGTTTTAGATCTTTGGACGAACATGAAAGTTGTAGATAAATGTCTTAAGATGATCTCTGTTAAAATTTTACTAAATTTGGAGTTGAATTGCTATGGTAGAATTCGAAATCTTTAAACTGTGATACATTAAACTCGGACAGATTTGTTCTTATGCGAAAATTGGTGATTTTGACCTACTTAGGTATCTCGGATCGAAAACGTTAAAACACGAAAGTTGTAGATCTTGATGTTTCCAAGTCAGATATGAAAGTTTGGAATTTTTGGAATTAAATCGGATTTTAGACGGATTTTAGAGTAAACTGTGATTTACCGAAACGAAATCTTGAAATCTTGTTGAAACATGGAATTAACCTTTAGGGTTGAAACGAGTTGAGATGTTATTTCTAAATAAATACAATTGAAGTCAGATTTTAAAAATTAAATCCCCTTACAAACTTGATAAATTAAAATTAGGGGTGAGTGCTCTGCAGGGTGCCCCCTAACGATTCACTTCGTGCCGTAATGGACGATGGTGACCCCGCGCGCTAAACTTGAGATATGGATTGCCTAAACGGCGAAATATAGAGCCTACACTCTCGTGAACATCCGTATGGGTTTCCCGAGGCTCCGGAGTGGTACTGGGTATGGCTGATACGGTTGCGGCCGCCGGGCTACCGGCTAAACTCGTTGACATCGCGATTTTATCGTGAAACTTTGAAATACAAAATCGGGAATGTAATGGGGATTCTAAACTAAATTAAATTAGATTAAATTATGTTGTTGTCCAATTAAATTATTTAAATGCTTTATTTAAATTATGGCTTTTATGATTAAACCATGTGATATGTGTCATTAAATAGAGCCCTGAGATAAATTATGCTATTGGATATGGATTAGATGAAATTAAATATTATGTTATTATCATGCTTTGTTAAATTATTAAATTTATGGCTTTAAAACCCTACGATCATGCATGTGTTAACTTACTCAGCAATTTTGCTGACCAAAACCGTTTTTATTCCTTTCCTTACAGAATATGTGGAATGAGCATGTGTGAGCACGAATCATGCATGGGATTTTTGGGGATTGTTATTTTGCTTTTAAATTCGTACTTTAGACTATATTATGAACGGGCCTGTTTAACCCGTGTTTTGGCCATGTCGGCCCTTTTTATATTTTCCGCTGCGATACTGTACTAAACCAAATATTTCCGCTGCGCTATGCTAGTATTATTTTCGAATTATATTGTATGGGCTATTTTGAATGATTTAAATGTTTTTAAATACTGCAATACCTAGCCTTGCATCTCTTTAGTAAGCTCGGAGAAACCGTGTCTTACTAGGGAGATGTGGCGGTGACATCCCGACCTGGGTGACCAAAAACCGGGGTGTTACACAAGGGGAGTGTGCTTTGGGGTTGAGAGGGACTTCAACTTCAGTCAATAAGTCTGAGGTGTACTTGGACTGTGATATTGAATAGCCAGATGAGGAGGACTCTATCTCCAAGCCAAGGAAGTAAGCTGCTGAACCCAAGTCTTTGATAGTGAACTTGTGGTGTAGCTTGTGTTTGATGTCACTTATTTCTGAAGTATCAGCTCCACTAATAAGCACATCATCCACATATACAACTAACATAACCAGGCCAACTTGTGTGAACTTCAAAAATATACACTGGTCATTGTAAGTAGGAGAGTAACCACATTCCTTGAGAAAGTGAGACAATGCACCATACCACTATCGAGGTGCCTGTTTGAGGCCATATAGAGATTTCTTGAGTTTACATACTTGGCCTGGAATAGCTCCAAGTCCAGGGGGACACTGCATATAAATGTCCTCTTCAAGATCACCATGGAGAAAGGCATTATTTACATCAAGCTGGGAGAGAGACCATCGAAAAGAAGCAGCTAATGCAAATAATAACCTTACACTAACAGTTTTGGCAGCAGGAGCAAATGAGTCCTTGTAATCCTCACCATATTTTTGATGGAAGCCTTTTGCAACCAACCTGGCCTTATACTTGCTAATGCTTCCATCAGGGTGATGTTTCACCCTAAAAATCCACTTGCACCCAATAGGGCGCTTGTCAGCAGGTCTAGAAACAACATCCCAAGTTTGATTTTTCACCAATGCATCAATCTCAGACTGAACAGCAGCTTCCCAATGTGGAATGCCTCTGGTTTGATCAAAGGATTGAGGAACAAACTCTGGATCTACCACAGATCCATAATAGTAATCTTTATATCTAGCAGGCATCCGTCTTTCTCTTTGAGGTCTTTGTGACCTTGAGACAGCAGGAGTAGGTGCCTCATCTGTGCTTGAATCAATAGAAAGGGGTTGGACTATAGGGGATGGTCCAACAGAGGTGGAGAGGTCTGCAGTAGTCTCCACAGAAGTATGTATGTTCTGAGTCACAGTAGGTGACTCAGTAGAATTTATGTCAGTGGTTTGACTCAATGGTTCTTGAGGAACCAAGGGAGAGTGCTGTATCACCTGAGGTGCAGTAGGCTCCTCAGGGAGATAGGTTATATCCTGAGTTTCAGTGGGAAACTCAGTGGAAAAATGATGATGGGTATGTATTTGGGAAGGTGAGGTAGGTTTGCTATACTTAAAGGGAAAGATAGAATCAAAAAATGTGACATCCCTAGATATGTGAATCTTCATAGTAGCTAAATCAAGAACCTTATAGCCCTTTTTGTTTGGTACAATACCTAAATGCACTCCTTTTAAGCCTCTGGAATCAAGTTTACCAACATGAGGTTGAAGGATCTTCATGTAGCAGAGGCAACCAAAGGTGTGTAATGGTGAGAGATCAGGTCTGTTCCCAGTCAGAATCTCATATGGTGATTTCCATCCCAGAACTTTAGTTGGCAACCTGTTGATGAGATAAGCAGCATTGAGCATGGCATCTCCCCAGTAAGTCTTTGAAACTCCAGATGAGAGCAACAAACTTCTGGCCACTTGGATCAAGTGTTGATGCTTCCTTTCAACTCGACCATTTTGCTGAGGAGTGTAGATGCAAGAGGTTTGGTGGATTATCCCAAGATTCTGCATCAAGGATGTACATGCTTTGTTGCAGAACTCTGAGCCATTGTCTGACCTTAACACCTTAATCATCCCATTGTATTGAGTTTTGATCAGGGCACAGAACTGAGATAGGAGCAGAGAGGTGTCTGACTTCTGTTTCATTAGGAATATCCAGGTTGCACGTGAAGCGTCATCAACTATTGTGAGCATGAACTTAAAGTCACTTCTATCTAGTGGAGTAAAGGGACCCCAAACATCACAGTGGATTAAGTCAAAGGGATGCACAGCTTTGGAAGTGCTAGTAGGAAAAGGCATTCTATGCATTTTAGAAGAATAACAAATGTCACAAGGAATAGATGTGGAGTCATCAGTTTTGAATCCAAGATGTTTCATAACAATGGTAGAAGGATGGCCAAGTTTATAGTGCCAATTTATTACATTTTCAGAGGTAAAATTGACTACAGAATTAGCAAAAAACAAGGCAGAGCCACCAACATGTGAACAACCAACAGTATAAAGTTTGTAATTCAAAGGAACTTTGAGTATGATCCTGTTAGACTTCAGGTCCTGCAATGTGCAAGAGGTAGGATAAAAAATTGCAAGGCATTGCAGGTCATAGGTAAGTTGACTAATAGATATCAGATTCAATACAATACCAGGTACATAAAGTACATTTGGTATTGTAAGAGAATTGTTCAACTTCACTGATCCAATTAGTGAAGGGAACTTGGTAGTGTCATCTGGCAGAGTTATAGGATGATGTAAGGAATATGGCTGAGGGTCAAGCAACAATGTAGGTGAAGCACAGATGTGACAACTGGCTCCTGAGTCTATAAGCCACAGATTACTCAAATTAAAAGATGGAGTTTTGAGAGTGCTACCTGCCATGAAGGCTCCTCCAGCATAGTCCATAGGTGTGCAGATATTGTCAGCTCCATTGTTCTTGGCCATTACTTTGAACATCTCTTCAAGTTTGGCTATGCGGTCAGAGTCAGAAATGACTGAGCCTTTAGTAGCTTTGCCAGCACCACCTGATTCACTGGTTGCCACCATGGCTGTAGCAGTGGATCTGTTTCCTCTCTTGTCAGCCAAGGCCTTATACCAATCGGGTACCACACCAGTCAGTAGGAAACAGTTGACCTTGTGATGTCCTTTCTTCTTACAATGCTCACATGTAGCATTCTTGTTAGCCAACTGATAACATTTTTCTTTAGAGTGCCCTACTTTCTTGCAGTAACTACAGACAACACTTCTGCCTCGTCCTCCATTTGAATCTTTGTCAGTTCCACCAAGTGCAAAGCCAGTAGAACTAGGATCACCAGTGGCTGAAGCTAAAGTACTATTCTGAGTCTCAACATTACAAAGCATGGCATGAGCCTTAAACACAGAGGGCAATGGATCCATTAAGAGTATTTGATTGCTAACATGCGTATAATCTTCATTGAGTCCCATAATGAACTGTGTTAACAGTTCATATTCATCAGCATCAGTCAAGGCTTTCAGTGTTTCAGCGCTACAGGATTTTGGCAAAGGTTTTAATGATTTCAAAGTATGCCAAAGAGACTTCAACTCATTGAAGTAAAGAGTGACAGTTCTATTTCCTTGAGAGAGATTAGCAGTTTTCTTCTTCAATAAGATAGCCTTAGGACCACAAATGATACCATAACAGCCTTCCAATTCCTTCCACAGATCATATGAGGTTTCTAGATGCAAGTACTGACTGGTGATTTCAGGAAGCATCGAATTTTGTAACCAGGATAATACTAAGCAATCAACTCTAATCCATTCATCATATAGAGGATTATCACTAGAAGGACGCTCAAAAGTACCTTCGATGAACTTTAGCTTAGTTTTGATGCGAAGAGAATTTCTAACCGCAATTCGCCATGAATTCCAATTTGTACCATCAAATAGGATCGGAGCAAGCTTGAGATAAGGTTGATCAGCTGCTGTGAGAATCAGCTCAGGAGGAGGAGGTGGTGGTGCAGCTTCGACGGAGGATTCTGATTCGGTAGTAGTGGACGCCATCAAACAGTAATTCAGACGAAAATTGAGATAATCGAACAATATGAGGTAGGCAAAACGAAAAATTGAAGCTCGATTTAGAAAATCGGAAGAGAATCGAGCGCCATGAGCTCTGATACCATGTTAAACAAGCTCAAAACACAGATGTAAATAACTGCCATGTGTATTGCGGAAGATGAAAAATGAGAGTTGTATCTTACAATACACAGAGCCTGGAGTATATATATGAGTACTCCATGGAGGATAAAGCGTAAACACGCTTATTCACTAGAAGACTAAAAAAGGAAAATACATAACTACCCCTAAAAGACTAAGGCTAACAGAATGAAACAGACTGCACCCTTAGCCAACTCCAGTGTGATGTTTGCTCCCTTGATCAGCTGAAGTCTGCGTGCCTTTGTTGTCTTTGTTACATTCAACAACCTCTGGCTTTACAAATAGCAATTCAATAATAACCAATTTTTTTATTTTTTATTTTTTATTTTTTTCCCCCAGAAGTTGGAGCATAGAGCAAAAGGGCATCTGGGGTTCAAGAATTACCACCAAACTAGGTTCTGTAGTACTTAGGATCTTCTTAGTAGCTGGCCTGATATGAGTTGATTTGGCCCCTTGGATGTTACGTTCCATGTGAGAATAGACAAGTGGAGAAATCAATCAATCCATTCGCCAAAGAGATCCCGGAGACAAGTCCAACAACAGCTGGAAATATAGGGACTTACAAATGATCCAAAATACACGAGAGAAATCCAATACCAGAAAAAAAACATGAGCTTACTATTAGAGTTAGCCCCACCTTCTATTAGTGCTTTAGCTTCAGCCTACTCTTTGTGGGCTCACAAGACATAAATTAATTGGAAACATTTTGGGTTGTATGATTACCAGAATTTGTCCCAAAATAGGAGTATTTCTTTCGGTCCAAATGTTTACAATGCCCAACCCTTTTAAGAAAATTTCTAGAAAGGCCCAAACTTTCGAGTGGGTTTTGGATACCATAACTATATATGGGGGAGTTGGATGGTGTAATAAGTGGTTCGTTTAAGTGAGTTATTGTTGTTTCGGCCCAAACATATGAAATAATCATCATATATGGCGAATGACTGAGGGCATAGGCCATCTTTCTATGGACTGGGCTTTAACTAAACGTTTCATTGGGCCCCCTTTTAATGAAGTGGTCCACTGACATTTTTTTTTTGATAACCAAGGTCAACTGACATTTAGTTTGTAGTAGAATATTATTATTGTATACCCCTAAAAATAGGTGGTTATTATTATTATTATTATTATTATTATTATTATTATTATTATTATTATTATTATTATTATTATTATTATTATTATAACGAGTGATACCCAAGTGTCGGTAAGAGTGATGGGAGTCCAAGCCATACTGACACATTATTTTAGGATGAATATAGGGTATTTTCAGACCTGATTGAACCCAAGACTAATCTCTCGAAGATCGAGTGGATATTGAAGAGTTATATAAAATTTCACTACAAAAATTTTCATGGAAGGTGATAAAAGGATTTCGTCGCCTGGCGTACGAGGAGACGAACAAGTCGACCAAGTCCGGAAGTTGACGAAGTTTTAGGCGACGACATATACAGGCCAATTCTACATATACAAAAAGGCAGGAACTCGAGATACCTGCTGAAGCTACCGGAGCATCATACCAAATAGGCCAACTGCGTTTGGTACAGACCCGTTAATTTTATTAATATCTTTTTAATTGGTTTATGCTAATATTAATCTAATAAATAATTTCAATCAAATTTCATATTACTATTTGGTAATCAAATTGTTATTAACATGTTGTTAGTCACTATCTGCCGACTTGAAACAAGGTCACTGTACAGTTTGTTAATTTAATTTCATGTAAGAAAAAGAAAGAAAGAAAAGGACAGCAGGGAGTCAGAAGTAATACTAATAGGAGATCAGAGGTGGGCAGAAGAGAAGAGAAGAGTGATCGATATATATAAATGGTCCTAGAAAATAATGGAGTATTGTCTCAACTCTCAGACTGAGATAGTAACGTTCCTCTACATATCTCTCTGTTCTTCCCATCTATCCCCATCAATTAATCCTGCATAATTGCATTTTGCCCCACTTCTTCATTATTTTATTTTTTTTAACTTTTTACCCATCATCCCTACATTTATTTCATATCATAAATCATAAATATATTATATATATATATATTTATTTAGTTGTTTAATTTGTAGTTGACTTTGTTTAGACAAAAAAAAATTGTCCACCATGAGGCTAGGGTTCAGTTATTCATAGTACTACTTGAGTTGATCTGTCTCATCACAAACAAGGGATTATATTACGTACTACCATTATCCTAATACATATGTTTCGGATTGGTTAAAGGTGAGCTGGGTAAATGAGCTTGATCATCAAAGCATAATTTAGGAGGAGGAATTAAAGTACGGGTAATTAAGGATTTAATCATCACAAAAACATTAATTTTCATTACATTCATAGGATTCCAAACTGGGTTTCAATAGGGTACTGAATGTGTGACATTCAATAGATGTTGCCGTGCTGACCCGATGAGGTGTGTGCTTTGTGTTAATGAGGCGTATGCTGAGTATTTAATCGTGTCTGAGCTGTATAAAAACACTCAACATATGCAAAGTACTCTTTCAACATTTCAGCAAAAATAAATTCAGCTCCCAAACCAAATCTTTCAAAACCTTGCTATAAACCCTAAAACACAAGGCACTCAATTATTATGATACAGTATAATTTTAATTTTAATGGTCCAAGTCTCAAAGTCTACTGTTTAAAGATTTTTTAACCCCACTACACTACCTAGCTAGAATTAAAATAACATTTTTATTTATTAAAAATTTCCTAATTCAATGGATTTATAAAGATCAAGCCTTGGGAACAAATCCTAGAAAGAAATTAGGGTTTCTTCATGGAAAATCCTCTAACTCCCTGTGCCATTTTCTTTAGATCCACCATTGGGTCCACTGCTGCAGCCATCAACAAGAAGAGTAAAGCTTTGGCAGAAGGTAGCTGGATTCAGTCCTTTAGCCTTATTTAATTCATGAACAGATCTTGCCAAAAAGCTAGAAAGACAAATGTAATATTGCTTACAGTTGCAGTCTTCTTCTTTTCCGACAGTTTATTCCGACACATACATTTTACACGGCCT
Organism: Hygrophila difformis; assembly: GCA_030278955.1. Lineage (NCBI taxonomy): Eukaryota > Viridiplantae > Streptophyta > Magnoliopsida > Lamiales > Acanthaceae > Hygrophila > Hygrophila difformis. Next base: position 39,954,232 of record JAOANR010000001.1, on the reverse strand, counting down.
AAATACAAACTAAATACTACATGAAATATCCACACATATGAAAATGCTGTCTGTTTCTTTTCTTGTACTGTAAATTTTAATTATTTCCTCATATAACCTTGTGAAAATTGTTCGATTTCAGAACATGATAAATCAGACCTGTTCGCATGTAAAAGAAAAAAAAAAAAAAAAAAAAACCCCTCAAGAAAATCCAGTGATGAAGACAATTTTATATAAGAAAATAACTGTGCAATTGATTTCAACTGATTTTTCCGTCTGAACCAATGGAAAGATTAAAAAAGAATTGGAAGAAATGAGGCCCACAAATTGGTTAAAGATCGATCAGTGAGCTCTGCTGCCACTGCTGCTTCTTTAAATAATTTTCTTGGATCTTGTGACCCTATTGGATAACAGTGTGTGTTCGTTATGTATTGGTTACATCATTCATAAAGATGGGTACGCACACCAAAAATTTAAAAACTAAAAATAAAATAAATGGGAAGAAATAAGGGATGTGTATCACAGTGTATGGATGTGATTATGTGAATACTCAAATTCTCGGCCGTATCAATTTGTGTATGGAATTGAACCCGAACCTTAATATTGGAAGGCATGAACAGCCGTTTGGGCAAGTCCGCAACCCTTATCCCTCCCATTATCTATTTGCAATTTGAGCAAAATTTAAAAATAGTTAAAAAAAATAAGAAGAGAGAAAACTGAGTTTTGGGCTTAGCGATCGAACTTTTCGGTCGCGAATTGAATCGCTAAACTAGATTTTTCTTGTGGTATATTGCCTTTAAAGAAATGAAAAAACAAAAAATAAGAGATAAATTAAATTATTCTCAAGTTTTGAATTAATATGTCCTTTTTCAAAGCGTACTGGGAGGTAGTGGAAACTGAGATTCTAGCTGTTTTCAAGAAATTAGAGGATGGAGGAGGATTCCCAAGGAGATTGGGGGGTCTTTCATCGCGCTCATTCCAAAGAAAGAGAACCCTAGTGAATTCGGGGACTTCAGACCTATTTCACTTGTCGGGAGTGTGTATAAGATGATTGCTAAAGTCTTGCTAAGAGGATGCAGGCTGTGATGGATGTAGTTGTAGGCAAATCTCAAATGGCATTCGTAAAAGGAAGACAGATTTTGGATGGTGTGTTGATAGCCTCGGAGGTAATCCAATCGACCAAAAGTCGTGGAATGAAAGGGTTTGTTGTGAAACTAGATTTCGCAAAAGCCTATGACAATATTTCCTGGGAAGCATTGATTGGTGTACTACGGGCAATGAATTTTGGAGATAGGTGGATTGGTTGGATCAAGGATTGTATCACAAGCGCGTCGGCAGCTGTATTAATCAATGGGACACCTACTATAACACCCGTAAAATTTTTGGATTTTGGAAATTTAAATTTTAATAAATAGATATTCAAAATTCTCATAAATTAAAAATTTTGAGAATATGAAAGGAAATAATATTTATTCTCGAAGTGTGAATTTATTCGGATCGCACCTAGTTGTGGACTGATTTAAGAAATTAAAACTTTTAAGTGCAACAACATCCAATTAACTCATAGGTGTTAAGTTATATCTTGTTACAAACTATTCAAAATCCGTATCAATTAGTACGACTATTTAAGCAAAATTTGTTTAGTCACTTTAAGCCTAGATAGCAAATTCAGAAATTTATTTAACTATGAGTGAAACCTAAACAGTGTAATATAAACAGCGAGCTGATTAATTTATTAAAGATATCAGACTCTATTACGAAAGGGGTAACTTATAAAATTTTTGGGATACTAACATGGCTTAAGTTTAGTCGGGAACTTAATAAGTATTCATTTTTTTTAAATCATTAATCCTTTATCAGTAGTCGACTATATTTAATTACAAAATATGCAATGAAGGTTCCAGAAGGAGATATAGATCAAATAATGTTTAACTATTAGAAACCCAATAAGTACAAGCTACCTGTATTTTTAAAGAACTTGTTGTAAGCTTTGAAATAAAGAGTATTGGACTATCCTTGCGAATGAATCAAATTAAGATATAGTTAAAGTCCATTGATTTGTTTATAATCGATCGAACTAAATATCATTAGACTCGCATTATTTTAATAAGAGACCCAGGCTGGATTAAACTAAAAAAATTAGCCAATGAGATTTGATTAAGAATGTTTAGTCAAAAAGACTAGAGACTTAATAATTATAGTCGTTAAACCTAATTGTAAATATATGATTAAATATTAAAGAACCGATATAATTTTAGTTAAAACACTTAACCAATTAAATTATAAAATTTAGCAGCAACCCGATTCCAGTTAGTATTTCGTCCCATACTATAAAATTTACAGTCTTTGATCATTTTGCTAACGGTACCGATTGTAAGACGATTCGAGCTCACTAAACCCATTGGATTAAATTATATGGATATTATAGCTTAATTAATTTCTTACAATTAAAATTACTCAACCAATTAATTTATGTAAATCAAAGCCAAACCGTTTTATCAACGAATTGTCTAATTAGGAGATGTGAACTATTTTAAGCTAATAAATTTTTATTGACAAGGACACGATTTATTAGTAAGGGATAGATTAAATTGTAGGATTAACTCTCCATGACTTGAATAAAATGCTTAGCCAATTAGATTATGGAATTAAAGAAGGACCGAATTATAATTAATGAAATTGTCCGAATTAAGGGATTTGAAGTCTTAAATCATCTTGCTAACAGTGACAAATTAATAGATAATTTAAATCAATTAAATCTCTTATGTTAAAAGTTTAAGTGTTACAAAATTATTAAGTCCATAATCTGAAGTTAACTAGTTAATTGAGTCATAATTAGGGTTGTCATTGGGCCAATTCATTAGTAAACCAATAAAGAATTTAGGAGAACAAAAGGAAATTGATTGAGCCCAAACAAATTAAGCCCAATTAAGCTCTAAGCCCACAAACCCTAGAACAACCCTAACCCTAATCTTCACTCCTCCGGCGCCGCCACTGCCGCCGGAGGCCGGCGGCGGCACCTCCGACGAAGGCAGCCCCGCCGCCACCGCGGCCGAGCCACCAGTTCCTCCTCCCTCCGATCTGCGCCGCCAGACCACCCTCCACCACCGAATCCATCACCACCGCCTCGCCTCCATCTCCGCCACCATGGCGCCACCAACCGCCACCATCTCCCCAAAATTTCGGCCACCACCATCTCCCTCGCCTCTCATCCAAATACCGCAACCACCATCACTTCCTTTCACCTCCCTCTCAACCCCCATTCTCAGCACCAAACAACAAAAGGAAAGGAAGATAGAAGGAGGAAGAGAAGAGACGCGAGAGGGACAAAGAAGGGGTGAGAGAGAGAGCGTCGCTGCATTCGGATCCCGTCGCCGCCGCGGCTCCTCCTCTCGGATCCGGTTCCATCGCCGCCGCTCGCGGCCGTCAGCCCCTGCCGCCGCTGTGGAGAAGAAAGAAAGAAGGGGAGAAGAGGGGAAGAGATCGAGCCTCACCTTTTGGTCCATTGTGCTCTCTTTAATACATTGTGTTCTTGTGTTGTAGAGGAGGAAGACATAAATCTGAAATGGAAATGGAGTGTTGGGATTGAATGGATTGATGGAAGTGTCAAGAAGAAAAAAAAAAGAGAGAATGGGGCGGTGGCGTGAAAACAGGGGTTAGGGGATCAAATCAATTTTGAAAGACATAAATGGAGGTCTGTTGGACTTAAGGAGGTGGGCAAAGGAAAGGTGTTTTTGTCCGGATAAAATGAAGCTGCAAAATTCTCTATATAAACCTCCTCCTCTTCACATGAAACTCACGCCCCACACCTCATATTTTCCTTCTTCCTTCAGCTTTTTAGTGTATGTATGGAGTGTGTTAGAGAAGGGATTATTACAAATAGCTAATTCGTAGGAGGTGTTCCGGTAAGATTTATTTTAGTTGGAAATTTAGTTATTATTTATGTTAGAATTCTATTGTGACAATACTGAGTTAATATTAAAACTTTTGTAAGACAAATAGTTGCAAAGGATTATCTGCTCGTAGCCTACGCGTGTGTTGCCTCCATCCCGTCTACGGTGACTGTAAGTAGATTTTTACTCTTTGGAGTAAGCCCAAAAATTATTTAGCTTAAGCATAAATTTCAAGAAAACCATTTTTATTACCCTTTTAAATTTATGCTTATAGTTCCCTACTGCTTTTGGATTATTGGTATGCCATTTTACTGTGCTTATTCAATTTCTGCAATAAATAATATGGATTTTTGGAGCTCATTGTTACGGGGTGGGTCTACGCTACTGGGTCGGCTCAACGCCACCTCCGCCGTTTGCGTGCGTCGCATGCCATTCGGGGACCGTTGAAAACTAGCGCGACGCCATGGTTGGATTCCGCGTGGTCTGAGGGAATTTCTTACCTCCACCACAACCCTTGAATGTATGTGAGAACTGGGCCCTACAACAGGGAACCTGCACATCATGTTGGCTGAGAAATTTATTTCTTGGTAACGCATAGTGTCATATTATCTCTTCCCGGGATTAGATTTATATGGATTTTGTCTGTGCTTAAATTAATTCTCGTTTTAGCATACCATTACCATAACTGTTCTTTTTAAACTATTTCTGCAACCCGACCTCCTCCGGGAGTAAAGGTCTACTTACTCAGCGATTGTTTTCGCTGACTCTACACTTTTCACCATTTCCTTTCAGGTCATAAAATCTGCAAGACATCAGTGCACGGGCACGGTTCGGGGTATTTTGTACGAAAAATATATTTGAAATCCCTCATGGGATAGAAAAATTTACTACTTGGCATAGATAATGATTTATCAAGTATAAACAAATATTTGGGCTCTACCCCATTATGAATATCTATGTGCCCTACTGTTTTAAACAATGCATTGCGCGTTTAACAGTATTTTTGAATATGAAATAGAGAATCCCCTTTTAAATAAAAACTCCTACGGAATTTATTTCATTTCTATCGTTGAGCTCCTTGAGGAATGCGTTCCTCCGTTTTGGTTGTACAATCCAACCATTTTTATTAAGCTTATTTTATACTCTTCACAGTATTATAAGCTTCTTTGCGAATTATATGCTAGCTTGTCCGGAACGTGGTTAGCATATACATTCAGCTGCAGTTTTTATTCTTGCCTTAGCGTATTTCGGGCGGTCCGTAATACGTGGCGGTAGCACCCCGCCCCTTTTCCCGTTCTTTGCTTCCGCTGTTTCATTAAAGAAAATGGGGGTGTTACAGTTTGGTATCAGAGCATTTTGCTCTTGGAATTGTGCATCTGTAATTTTTAAAATTCATGCACCAAAAATTATTTTTAAAGCCAGGTGGCTATGCAAGTCGTGTATTTAAAATATTAAAATTTTACACGAAAAGTATTTGAAAGCTTTCAGATTAGTGCATATAAATTATTGCAATTTTTGCACGAGAAATATTTTTTTTGAAGAGCCATTTTTGCTCCAAGAAGTAGTGCAATTAAATTTTTGAAATTTTTGCACGAAATATTTTGAAAAGACTATGCCAAGTATTTATTTTTAAAGTTAAATTTTGGGATGGGGACACACACACATATGCATATAGGCACGAGCAGAATTTTGGATTATTATGTAATTCTTGATAAGGATTTTCCAAGGTATCGGACTACGAGCTGGAGTCTCTCTCCGATATCTTATGATTGTTTTGCCTTAGTATCTACCTCTAGACGTGATTTGGATAATCTGCTAGTATTGTACTAGTTTCTTGGCTTCTCAGCTTCAGTTAATTAATTACATAGGGTGATGCCTACATATGCGATGACCTTAGTGTTATCCGCATTTTTACCTTAGTCAATATAAGGTTATGCCTTAGACTTATAAGAGCAAAAATTATACATTAACACAAGGATCATGCGGATGACTAGGAATAAGAATTTCCTATATATTATATATGTATTAAAGATAAGACGCGGGTGTCATGGAATGGCACCAAAGGATTTTAAGCTCACAACGAGTTTTATAAAACATTTACGAATTTTTCCCTAAATTCATACGTCTATTTGGCAAGGAAAGTTGGATATTTATTTGGAATATTATCAATGAAACAAAAAGCCCTTAACCATGAGCTTAAAGGATAACCTCAAATATTTATCCTACTCCTTTAGCTCGACAAGCTTGGAATCTAATCTTTGTTAATGGACCTACTACCTAAGGCTTGATTGAGTTGTTGGTCTTATAGTAAGAAATTTCTCACGAGCATTGGAGTTGCTGAAATTACTTCTTATAATTTTTATCTCCCTCGATAGGAGCCGTAACTATGCTATTTAAGCAGTTATCACTTAGAAATGATACAAAAACCTATATTCCGTTCATCCTTCCTATTTTAAAGAAGACCATGGATTGTCAAGGATAAGGTTCACAATCGAGGACAAAGAATTAGTACACCCAATAATTTTTAAATTTCATAATTATGGGCGACAATCCTTAGTTGCGAAGTTACTATTAATTAGGTGATAACCCACCAAGCAAGACAATCGTAAAATCCTATCATTAAAATAATTATCCTTGGTAAATGAAATATCTACAAGGAAGTATAGTAAGATGGATACTTACTATAAAGTTCGTAGGCTGAATTTTTGAACCTAATCTACTATTATATAATGCAATACATTCCTTTGTCCTTGGTCGGGTGACCATAAGAGATATTTAATTAACATTTGGAGACTCCAAGTGATGGGAACTTGAGACTAATTGGGAGATTCATATGTGTACACATTAAGACGATTAATGTTTAACCCTAGACGAGAATACTTCCGATTAAAGTAAGAAGAGTTGGATTCCCAAAGGATTTAAAATCTATCTATCTTATGCTGAGCCCGATGAGCTCATCATAATATTTTTAAGTTAAGGACGCTCAAAGTGTAATAAATATTTGTGGACCAAGTACCAAGAAAGAACCACCAAGAGTTTTGACACAGATAAATAATTTTCCTGTGAGCAACATCTTACCAACAAGGAAAAGCCGAGATCTATATGGATTAAGATGTACTTAAGAGAACGCTATCAACTCTTGCAAGAAGATTCGCTACTTAAAACTTGATCGAATAGTTGGGATTACTTCGTATCTACCTCGATAGAATTCCCAAATATGTTGCTTGAACGGTTTTTCCCTCGAGAAGGGTACAAGAGCCTATAACAACAATTTTACTTATCCACGTTTTCAAGTAAACCTAGGAACTATTAAGGATGAAGGTTCTATGAAGGGCGATGAAATTTTCTACCCGAAAAACATTAAAGTTTCATAGTCACCAAATCATTTGGTAATTAAAATTTTCGATAAATGATAAATCGAGAGCAAATGAATTTCTCTCAAGACTATGATTATGTTTCAGATGCCACCACGAGGACGCCCAGGAAAACGTCCGGCTGACCCCCTATATGCACCCGATCCCATGGGGGATAGGCAAGACGCTATAGAGGGACGACAAGCTCGATTAGAGCAAGTGATGTTAACTATTGGTGCCGCGGTAGAGCGACAGATGGCAAGGGACAAAATGCAAGGGGAGCCACCCACGAATTTCATCAAGGCCGTACATGAGTACCAACCCCCGAACTATACCGGACAAGAGGACCCGGATAAGCTAGAAGGGTGGATCGATAAATTCGACAAACTGTTGGAGGCAGTACGGTGCCCCATGGAAAGGAAAGTCGAGGTGGCTACATTCTTCTTGGAAGGCCAGGCGAACACCTGGTGGCAAAACCATGAAAATAGAGACATTGGTTGGCCAGAGTTTAAGGAAAGCCTGCGGGCGAGGTTTTACCCAACTAGTGCGAAGAACGCTAGGTACGAGGAGTTCGTCAACTTAACACAAGGCAAGTTCTCTGTCCATGATTACTACGAGAAGTTCAATGAACTCCTCCGCTTCGCTCCAGGGTTAGTGAACACCGCTCATTCCCAAGCCCAAAAATTTGAACTCGGATTAAACCGAGAGATCCGAGAAGGATTAGGCGGGAAACAATTCTTTAACCTACAAAAGCTATACGATCGGGCAATGACGGTTGAGCGACTCCGGCAACCCGAACGTAACAAGGAGCATGTCAGGCAAACCTCTACGATACGCAAGAAGGGGCGCCTCGAGAGAAACTTGGATAGAGGAAACCTGAACCAGCGCCGCAACTTCGATGACCCTAATCTGAGAAAGGATGAACAGCTCCCTATGCCCGCAACCTGCCCGAGGTGCGGCAGCAAGCATTGGATGCAGGTATGTCCACGGAATGGAGAATGCTTTAGATGTGGCCTCGCAGGGCATAGGATCAAAGAATGCGGCATCCGAATTGACCCTAATAAGTTGCGAAATGATTTAAAAGGAGACCGTCGCTTTCAAACAGAAGCATCTCTGAATGGGAAGCCTAAGAACCCGCCGCCTACAAAAAAGAAACAACCAAGGAAGGTTGCAAGAGGTCAACTCGGGTAACCCCTGAAGAGGATAAAAGTGGAGCCGGGACACACTCATTGGAGGACATTTTTACTTTTGCTTTGGCACATGAAGCCCTAATATGTCAGTTTAGATTTCAACAATCATGTTCATTAATCTCTAAGAACATTGATCAATCGGGCATGGAAGAATGATATGTAAGTGGAGCGATCGTACTCCGACTTTTGAACCAAGTAATGTGCTTAGTATGTATAACCAAGGCATTCCCTTTTGTTGCGAAGCATTTGAAGGTTCCGTCCGAATAATAATCCCCGATGTTCCATTTAAAATTTTGCCCTTCGAGAGGATTTGTTTGACCCATAACCAAATGATTAGATTGCCTGCCCATGCCTAGGTAAACATAGAACCATCAGCGGATTTTAAGGTTGGATGGTACATGCCATGCAAAATATATAACCTAAGAAATTCAAAAGCATATCAGGGATAAATACCCAAGGCTGGAGGAAGAAAATTATAACTGATAGGTAACACATCAGAAGCTTTCTAATATGAATTTTGAAAGCAATGCCTCTAGTTACAAGGTAATCTTAGTTTTGTCGTGATGCTTCGAGGGCGAAGCATTGTTTTAAGGAGGGTAGACTATAACACCCGTAAAATTTTTGGATTTTGGAAATTTAAATTTTAATAAATAGATATTCAAAATTCTCATAAATTAAAAATTTTGAGAATATGAAAGGAAATAATATTTATTCTCGAAGTGTGAATTTATTCGGATCGCACCTAGTTGTGGACTGATTTAAGAAATTAAAACTTTTAAGTGCAACAACATCCAATTAACTCATAGGTGTTAAGTTATATCTTGTTACAAACTATTCAAAATCCGTATCAATTAGTACGACTATTTAAGCAAAATTTGTTTAGTCACTTTAAGCCTAGATAGCAAATTCAGAAATTTATTTAACTATGAGTGAAACCTAAACAGTGTAATATAAACAGCGAGCTGATTAATTTATTAAAGATATCAGACTCTATTACGAAAGGGGTAACTTATAAAATTTTTGGGATACTAACATGGCTTAAGTTTAGTCGGGAACTTAATAAGTATTCATTTTTTTTAAATCATTAATCCTTTATCAGTAGTCGACTATATTTAATTACAAAATATGCAATGAAGGTTCCAGAAGGAGATATAGATCAAATAATGTTTAACTATTAGAAACCCAATAAGTACAAGCTACCTGTATTTTTAAAGAACTTGTTGTAAGCTTTGAAATAAAGAGTATTGGACTATCCTTGCGAATGAATCAAATTAAGATATAGTTAAAGTCCATTGATTTGTTTATAATCGATCGAACTAAATATCATTAGACTCGCATTATTTTAATAAGAGACCCAGGCTGGATTAAACTAAAAAAATTAGCCAATGAGATTTGATTAAGAATGTTTAGTCAAAAAGACTAGAGACTTAATAATTATAGTCGTTAAACCTAATTGTAAATATATGATTAAATATTAAAGAACCGATATAATTTTAGTTAAAACACTTAACCAATTAAATTATAAAATTTAGCAGCAACCCGATTCCAGTTAGTATTTCGTCCCATACTATAAAATTTACAGTCTTTGATCATTTTGCTAACGGTACCGATTGTAAGACGATTCGAGCTCACTAAACCCATTGGATTAAATTATATGGATATTATAGCTTAATTAATTTCTTACAATTAAAATTACTCAACCAATTAATTTATGTAAATCAAAGCCAAACCGTTTTATCAACGAATTGTCTAATTAGGAGATGTGAACTATTTTAAGCTAATAAATTTTTATTGACAAGGACACGATTTATTAGTAAGGGATAGATTAAATTGTAGGATTAACTCTCCATGACTTGAATAAAATGCTTAGCCAATTAGATTATGGAATTAAAGAAGGACCGAATTATAATTAATGAAATTGTCCGAATTAAGGGATTTGAAGTCTTAAATCATCTTGCTAACAGTGACAAATTAATAGATAATTTAAATCAATTAAATCTCTTATGTTAAAAGTTTAAGTGTTACAAAATTATTAAGTCCATAATCTGAAGTTAACTAGTTAATTGAGTCATAATTAGGGTTGTCATTGGGCCAATTCATTAGTAAACCAATAAAGAATTTAGGAGAACAAAAGGAAATTGATTGAGCCCAAACAAATTAAGCCCAATTAAGCTCTAAGCCCACAAACCCTAGAACAACCCTAACCCTAATCTTCACTCCTCCGGCGCCGCCACTGCCGCCGGAGGCCGGCGGCGGCACCTCCGACGAAGGCAGCCCCGCCGCCACCGCGGCCGAGCCACCAGTTCCTCCTCCCTCCGATCTGCGCCGCCAGACCACCCTCCACCACCGAATCCATCACCACCGCCTCGCCTCCATCTCCGCCACCATGGCGCCACCAACCGCCACCATCTCCCCAAAATTTCGGCCACCACCATCTCCCTCGCCTCTCATCCAAATACCGCAACCACCATCACTTCCTTTTACCTCCCTCTCAACCCCCATTCTCAGCACCAAACAACAAAAGGAAAGGAAGATAGAAGGAGGAAGAGAAGAGACGCGAGAGGGACAAAGAAGGGGTGAGAGAGAGAGCGTCGCTGCATTCGGATCCCGTCGCCGCCGCGGCTCCTCCTCTCGGATCCGGTTCCATCGCCGCCGCTCGCGGCCGTTAGCCCCTGCCGCCGCTGTGGAGAAGAAAGAAAGAAGGGGAGAAGAGGGGAAGAGATCGAGCCTCACCTTTTGGTCCATTGTGCTCTCTTTAATACATTGTGTTCTTGTGTTGTAGAGGAGGAAGACATAAATCTGAAATGGAAATGGAGTGTTGGGATTGAATGGATTGATGGAAGTGTCAAGAAGAAAAAAAAAAGAGAGAATGGGGCGGTGGCGTGAAAACAGGGGTTAGGGGATCAAATCAATTTTGAAAGACATAAATGGAGGTCTGTTGGACTTAAGGAGGTGGGCAAAGGAAAGGTGTTTTTGTCCGGATAAAATGAAGCTGCAAAATTCTCTATATAAACCTCCTCCTCTTCACATGAAACTCACGCCCCACACCTCATATTTTCCTTCTTCCTTCAGCTTTTTAGTGTATGTATGGAGTGTGTTAGAGAAGGGATTATTACAAATAGCTAATTCGTAGGAGGTGTTCCGGTAAGATTTATTTTAGTTGGAAATTTAGTTATTATTTATGTTAGAATTCTATTGTGACAATACTGAGTTAATATTAAAACTTTTGTAAGACAAATAGTTGCAAAGGATTATCTGCTCGTAGCCTACGCGTGTGTTGCCTCCATCCCGTCTACGGTGACTGTAAGTAGATTTTTACTCTTTGGAGTAAGCCCAAAAATTATTTAGCTTAAGCATAAATTTCAAGAAAACCATTTTTATTACCCTTTTAAATTTATGCTTATAGTTCCCTACTGCTTTTGGATTATTGGTATGCCATTTTACTGTGCTTATTCAATTTCTGCAATAAATAATATGGATTTTTGGAGCTCATTGTTACGGGGTGGGTCTACGCTACTGGGTCGGCTCAACGCCACCTCCGCCGTTTGCGTGCGTCGCATGCCATTCGGGGACCGTTGAAAACTAGCGCGACGCCATGGTTGGATTCCGCGTGGTCTGAGGGAATTTCTTACCTCCACCACAACCCTTGAATGTATGTGAGAACTGGGCCCTACAACAGGGAACCTGCACATCATGTTGGCTGAGAAATTTATTTCTTGGTAACGCATAGTGTCATATTATCTCTTCCCGGGATTAGATTTATGTGGATTTTGTCTGTGCTTAAATTAATTCTCGTTTTAGCATACCATTACCATAACTGTTCTTTTTAAACTATTTCTGCAACCCGACCTCCTCCGGGAGTAAAGGTCTACTTACTCAGCGATTGTTTTCGCTGACTCTACACTTTTCACCATTTCCTTTCAGGTCATAAAATCTGCAAGACATCAGTGCACGGGCACGGTTCGGGGTATTTTGTACGAAAAATATATTTGAAATCCCTCATGGGATAGAAAAATTTACTACTTGGCATAGATAATGATTTATCAAGTATAAACAAATATTTGGGCTCTACCCCATTATGAATATCTATGTGCCCTACTGTTTTAAACAATGCATTGCGCGTTTAACAGTATTTTTGAATATGAAATAGAGAATCCCCTTTTAAATAAAAACTCCTACGGAATTTATTTCATTTCTATCGTTGAGCTCCTTGAGGAATGCGTTCCTCCGTTTTGGTTGTACAATCCAACCATTTTTATTAAGCTTATTTTATACTCTTCACAGTATTATAAGCTTCTTTGCGAATTATATGCTAGCTTGTCCGGAACGTGGTTAGCATATACATTCAGCTGCAGTTTTTATTCTTGCCTTAGCGTATTTCGGGCGGTCCGTAATACGTGGCGGTAGCACCCCGCCCCTTTTCCCGTTCTTTGCTTCCGCTGTTTCATTAAAGAAAATGGGGGTGTTACACCTACGGGATTCTTCCAAATGCAAAAGGGACTGAGACAAGGGGACCCTTTATCCCCGTACCTCTTCGTCTTAGTTGTGGAAATTTTAAACAGGTTGTTAAAGAATGCAACTGATCTGGAGCTGTTCAAGGGATTATCGGCAGGGGGTAGTGGGCCAACCATTTCTCATTTGCAATTCGCAGACGATACAGTTTTATTCTATGAAGGTGATGTGCTACAGATTGTTCTAATCAAAAGAATTCTCAAGTGTTTATCATTGGCTACCGGTTTACAAATTAATTATGGGAAGAGCAAGATATATGGGATCAACTGCCCGGAGGAGCTAGTAAGGGAAGCTGCGGCAGTGATGGGTTGTGAGACGGGTAAATGGCCTATGAATTATTTGGGAATTCCGATTGGAGGTAGGGTTAATTGTACTGCTATTTGGCAATCGGTGATAGAAAAAGTGGAGAAGAAATTGGCGGGGTGGAAGGGTAGGCTCCTCTCTCAGGCGGGCAGGTTGTGTTTGATTAACTCAGTTATTTGCAGCCTCCTGGTTTATTTCATGTCGATCTTTAAAATTCCAGCTACGGTAGCAGAGCGCTTGGAGAAGCTAAAACGTTGCTTCTTTTGGAATGAATGGGGAGAGAGTAGAAAAATTCACCTTATTAATTGGGAAAAAATATGTATGAGAAAGGTTGATGGTGGATTGAGTTTTTGGAACTGTAGGAGGTTCAATGAGGCTTCTTTGTTGAAATGGAAGTGGCGGTTTGGCAAGGAAAATACCCTATGGAAGGAGGTAATAGATGCGAAGTACTACAACAACCTATCTCCATTGGTCCCGGATGCAAAAAGGGGAAGATCTATTTGGGGCAGAATTTGTAATTCATGGGAAGAAGCTAGAAGAAGGGGGCTCGGTGAAGGATTCCGCATTTGTGTTGGGAATGGGGAGAGAATTAGGTTTTGGTCCGATAACTGGGTAGTAGGTGAGAGACCATTGAAAGTGTTATTTCCGAGAATTTATGCGTTGGCTAGAAACAAGGATGGGAAAATTATGGAGTTTGGGAATTGGAGGGGATTCGAATGGGAATGGAATATACAATTGAGAAGGACCTTGTACGATTGGGAAAAGGGTGTATGGGCAGAATTTCTGAATACTATAAATGGTAACAAATTAAACCGATTCATGGGGGATCAAGTTAAGTGGGTTTGGGAGGCAAACGTGAAGTTCTCAACAAGATCCTGCTGGGAAAAAGGTGTTAATACAGAGAGTACAGACAAGAGGGGGTGGTGGAAAAGTTGTGGGCTGTCAAGTGCCCGGCGAAGGTAAAAATAGTGGCTTGGAAAGCTGTTCATGGTGCCCTACCGGTGAAACAAATATTAGCTGCGAGAGGATGTTTGCAAGACACTGATCTGGCTTGTATCTTTTGTGGATTGGATGCAGAATCTGTGGATCATATATTTTGCCAATGCAGGGTGACGGGTCAGCTGTGGTACAATGTACTAGAATGGTTTGGTGTTTGTTGGGCTATACCGGGAGTAGTCGAAAGTCTTATTTCATGGTGGCTCGATTTCGATCCTCGAGCTGGGAGGCGGGAGTGCTGGAGGTTGACAGGTTTGGCTGTGGTGTGGACTATTTGGAAGTGGAGGAATGATGTTATCTTTAATAGCTATCTTGTGGACTACCAAACGATGAAGGAGGAAGTTAAATGGAGGGTGGGTGTGTGGTGGAAGGCGATACGGGAGGGTGAGAATATTAACATGGTATATGCCAACAACTTGTTCCCAAGAGGATGGGAAATTCACAAGACACAGGTTGTGCGTCATCCAAGGAGGGGGCTGGTGTGGACTCGGCCTGAGGCCGGGTGGTGGAAAATCAATACGGACGGCGCGTCATTTGGTAACCCGGGGCCGGCGGGAATTGGTGGAGTCATCCGAGATGATTTGGGGAAGGTGATTTTCATCATTTCTTATTTTATAGGTATAACAGATTCAAACGAAGCAGAATTGATGGCCATCAAGAGGGTGTGTGATGCAATTTTACGTGATCAAGGCTTTCCGCTACCGAAGCTTATATTTGAGAGTGATTCTAGTAATGTGGTGGCATGGCTAAAACAACCTGAAAAGATTCCTTGGCGATTTCAAAACATGCTGGGTACGATTCAGTCAGTTCTCTGCTTTGCAGGGGTGGCGAGAATACAACATGTAATGAGGGAACGAAACGGACTCGCTGATGAATGGGCGAAGAAAGGTGCCTCGGGCGAGAGCTGCGTTGAAGAATGGTTGTAATATATCATGCCTTTACTTGATTGTCTGTGTTGAAGTCTCAGACGTCCGAAGTCTTGAGAAAATGTTCATTTGAATTTTATGAGAAAGTATGGTGGATTAGACCATCCTGGTGAGATGAAGATTCTGAAAAACATTTGTATGTCTGCAGACTTGTTGATCTCAGAATTATTCTGGGATGGAATAAAACGGCCAGTTTCTCCTCAAAAAAACTTTGGGAAGATAATTTTTTTATTCTATTTTATCTTATTTTATTTTTTGTGAATAACCGGGTTTCTCCAGGTTATATTAAACGTAATCCATTTCCCCCACATTTTTATGTAATTCGACCCCGAGCTCAAAGTTTATGTGTCATTGATTTTTTATATAGTGTTATATATTTTCTATAATTTATATGGTGAATAAGGAGGAGGGAAAAGAAATACTTCCTCCATTCTTTTTTAAGTGCTCCATTAGCATAGTAGTTACTATTTATTAAGTAACTTTGATCAATTTTTTTAGCATAGTTATATAAAATAAAACATAATCAAGTGAAATCTTGTTAGATTTTTTAGCATAGTTATTTTTTATAATTTTTACTTATATAAAATTTGAGTTATTGATATTTAAAAATATGTATTGGAATGCGTGAAATGCAGAATGTGTGTACTTAAAAAGAACAGAGGTAGTATTATGTTTTTTTGTTGGTAAACTTTTTTCTAAATATAAACTCAGCTACTCTTAGATTTTAATAAAATAAAATAAACAAATTTGGGCCCAATAAACTACCCGAATTTTTAACAAATGGGCAAATGGATAGTTTTGCTTTTCACCGTAGAGAAGAGGTGAACGTAACGGAAGTGTAGTCGACATTGCTTAAATATTTGGCTCTCCAATAGGTCTTGCAAATAATAAAAGAAAAAGATGATTGAGCTGATAGCTGATACTATTTATGTTTGATTTACCAACTTATGCTATTAGCATTGGTTCTACTATTTTGAGGTTTAAAAAAAAAACTACTTATGTTAAAGTTAGCCCCCGGCCATAATAGTTTGCGTCTGCCACTCCAATCAACTATCAATGTGACAAAGTCCTTTGGTTGCCTTTCCTCAAATTTTTTTGTAGTGAGCTTGTTACTAACAGCATCATCAATAATCAAAGCAACACTACTAATCTCTCGAAGATCTACATGGACAATGAAGGGTGCTTCTCTCAAAACAGTTTTTTGCATACACATGCTACAAGGAAATATTACTATTGAGACCAACAAACCCGTTCGGAAACAACCTGAAATGGGTTGGAATCGGCCTCTGCGACCGCATAATCGATGTCGCTATACAGCTGGTTAGAAATTGGATAACGACCGGTCAGTAAAGCGGTCGAAGGTGTTAGCGACCGCATTAACGACCACAGCTGTTCGCCGCTAACTTCTGCGATCACATTAGCGACCAACAAATGTCGGTCGCTAAAGAAAAATCGGATTTTTAAATATTATTTTATTTTTTGTATCAGCCACCGCATTTGGGGTCGCTAAAAAACCCAAAATGGAAAAAAATTGGGTGCCACCAGGACTTTGAACCCACACTCCCACTACAACACACCACCTCCCTTTCTAAATTTTGTAGCCAAGGAGCTTCGAACGTGGGTAAGCATAGAGGAAGTATGCCTTTGTGCCGTTGTGCTAATCAATGTTTCATGTTATACTTTATAATGCTTTCTATATATTTAAGTAAACTGTAAAAAACTTATTACATTAATTAATTTTTCATTTAATTTAATCTAGTATAGATTTATTTAATAAATTATTTTAATTAAATAATTACTAAAGTTTAATTCTAAACTAATTTCATAAAATCAATTTAATTTAATATTTTCCTGGCTTCTGCTCCGCATAAAAGAAATAATTTAATTTTATTCAATATTTTATAAATTTTACTTAATAAATAATTAATAAATTAAAGTAATTATTAATTTAATAAAATAAATTTTAGGGAAATAAATTTAATATTAAATATTAATTTGATATTTGAAAAAAAATAATCAAGTTGGGTCATGTTAGAATGATATAATCATGTAGTTTTAGAATATATACTTCACATATTTTTTTGTGGTACATATTTTGAGATTCTAATGATTGAAAAAGTGCATTGGATTGTGTGCAAAAGTCAAATAAGACAAGTTAAATGAGACGGAGGGAGTATAATTTCTATTTACTAACTAAAAAGAAAAAAAGAAAAATGGGCCGCAAAATAATCGGAGCCCTTGAGCGGCAGCTCTGCTCCAACTCATCAAAGATTGGAAGTTTAAAAAAGTCAATTTTTCCTGTAATTTTATGATGGTTTAACGTTAAAGTAAATGTGATTTCGAGCACAGATATGTAACAAGTGATGGCTGGTTTATCTCGCTCTAATGACATTTTATGCAGTGTAATATGATACTATTTCGATCACACCATAGTCCATGGTGTTGGAACACGCATAATCAATTATTGTAAAACTATTTACATAATTGAATGATATATATGTACGATAAGAATTTTATGTTTTAGCGATAAAATTCGATCAAAATTTCGTAAATTCGATCACTAAAGAGGTTAACGATAAAATTTGCGAATGAAATTTGTTAGTGACTACAAATTTAGCTACCAAAATTTTTTAGCGATCATAATTTTGGTGATCAAATCATGAATGTTTCTAACAATTTTGGTGATCAAATCATGAATTTTTCTAATAGTGATGCTATGTGATTCACTTATATTTTGATCCTTAGGTGAGTTAGTTATGAATTACTAATGTTCTAACTAGAGGTCTCGCTCTCGTATGTAACTCCCAACGGCCCTATCTTGTATTTGTAGTTTGTATATTTGCTCTGCCCATTGGGTGATGACACATATCTTTGAGACTGAAAAATGGGTTATAGGATTCTCTAGTAATTAATAGATTGAATTTACGAAGCAGACACTACAATAAATTTACGAGAAGATGACGAAAATGGCCAATGTGGTCCTTTATCTATTTGTTTTCGACCATACCTTTTTGATATTCTGGTCTAATTTAGTCCTTTAAATTTCTTAATCTCAACCCAATTAGTCCTTTTTTATCTAATTAATGACGAAAATGACAATTTGACTGAGATTAAGAATTATCACATATAATTTTTTTTGGCGTTTTTATTGAGATCATATAATATTTTATTGAAAACTTGTTGAAATTAATAATTAATAACTTATGATGTTTTTTAAAAAATTCAAACAAGAGCAATTAAAAAATAAATATTATGGTAATTTGTGTGGCATGAGCTCCCACAACCCTTTCCTAGACTGTTTAATTTAGGCTATTCAACCAAAAAAAAATATTATGAATTCAATCACACTAAAATAAAACCCAATGTAAATACAATCAACCAAATAAGCGCATACAATAACATTTTCCTTCACACTATTTTCTTTTCATTTTTTATTAATTACAACTGAGATCAATAACGTTTTCCTTCATACTGGAATTAAATATGCTTTTGACTTCTACAACTAAATTTTCTTGACATAATATTTTTTTTCTTCACAATATTTTATTCCAATATTATGATGGAAAATGTTATTCATCTCAGTAATAGGTAAAGAAAATAAAAGAAAAGAAAATATTGTAAAGGAAAATAGTATGCACTTATTTGACATGATTGGTTTTCCCAGTTGAGGCAAGTCCTCCAATAAATTGGCTTCGGCCCTCCTTTTTCCCGAAAAAATAGTATGCACTTATTTGGTTGAGTGTATTTCGCGTGAGTGAATTCCATAATATTCAACATATTAACTAATTATTCAAAAAAAGAAGATATGCCTAGGGTTCCCTCTCCCCCGTGCCCACAGCGCTGCCGCATGCATCTCCTTCCCTTCATGATCCGGGTAGCCGGGCTGCCACCTTTGCGTAAGCCCTTACGCAAGATAAGATGGAGGCAGACTTTCCCCCGGAACAACCTGCTGCTAGGCGAGACCTCATCGCAGAAAAGTTGATTCGTATGAGTTACGTAGATGGTAATCCGTCTATACCGGATTTCATCATTGATGAAGAGTTGGACAAGGAGGCTGGGTTGGCGTGGGCCGAAGCCCTCGTTGTGAAGCTTTTGGGCACTAGTGTCGGTTAAATGACATTGAAGGATCATCTGAATAGTATATGGAAGCCTCAGGGTGGTATGGATATCATTGATGTATGGTATGGATGCTTTATTGTGAAGTTTAGTTTGGCTGAGGATCGAGAAAGATTAGTGAATGGTGGACCTTGGATGCTATTTGACCAATATCTGACTATTATGCCATGGAGTAGAGAGTTTGATCCAAGTACTACGCATGTTAATAAAATGTTTGTCTGGGCGCGTTTGAATGGAATCCCTATGCATCACTATAGGGAAGACATACTCTAGGCGCTTGCTTCCGGAGTTATTAAATGCACTACTGCTTCATCTCGTGGAAGATTTGCGTGAGTTTGTATCGCTCTAGACTTGACTGTTAGTACACTACTTTGACAACCTAACCGTGTACTTTTCATTAAGACGATCTACAGGTGTTAGCACATTCCGATAACGACGACAGACAGTTAACTCTGCTATAAGTGATTTGTATTGTATTTTTTTAAATATTGCAGAGTCTGTAATCTGTGTAAGGTTTTTGAGCGATTTCTTTTTCATTCATTCTGAGAGATTACAGAGAGAGATTCTTGTAAATGTTCAAGAATTCATAGAGAAATTGTTAGAAGAGCAAGATTAGAGATTGAGTTTACACGGTGAATATCTGAAGATATTGCAATCTTCAATCATTCAAGAAGTTCTGGAGAAATTCAGCGATCAAGATGAAAGCCATGATGAACGACAAACAGTGATCGTGCCTTTGAAGATTCCAATTAGGGTGAGTTCCCTACAGACGTGTTGAGGGGGAGTCTCAACGACGTTTGCTCAACTGGATTGATCATCTAGTGGTAGAGTTTGGTTTCAGGTGTTAGGCATTTGTTAGCGTGTTTGTGTTCTTGGTTTTTTAGTCTAGTAAAGGTCGCCTGGATTAGAATCCCCCAGACGTAGGTCGGAAGGACCGAACTGGGTTAACAAATTTGCTGCGTTCTTTACTGCTTTTGACAAACCGTAGTTAGAACATAGCATCAACATCCATAACCGAATCTTGATTTTAAAGGGGACCTACAAATTGGTATCAGAGCGAGTTCTCTAACGTAACTGAGAAAATCCATTCATTCAAGATTCAAGAATCATGAGCCGAGAAGGAGCGTCTAACACTCGTCCGCCTTTGTTCGATGGAAACGATTATGCGTATTGGAAAGTTAGGATGCAGAATTATCTTTTGGCACAAGGAGATGGTGTTTGGGACTCAGTTTTGGAACCATGGACTCAACCAACAAGAGCGGTTCGCACTGGTGAAGGAGAAACAGCTACAACAACAATTCAGCTTGCTACCAATGCCGAACTTACACAAGCCGAGAGAACTGCAAGATCAGCAAATTATACAGCTCTTAATGCTATCAGCGGTGCCATGGATGAAGCGCAATTCAGAATGATCGCCAATTGTACATCTGCCTACGAAGCTTGGAATTTCTTGGAAACTCAACATAAAGGTTCAGAGGATGTCAAGACAACCCGTCTACAGCGTACAGAATCGATCTTTGACAGCTTGAGGATGACAAATGATGAGGATATCACAACCTACTTCGGAAGATTTCAAGAAATTGTGAATCAAGCCACAGCCCTTGGTATGACTTTTGAAGGATCAAAGCTCGTGAGGAAATTTCTTAGGACTGTTTCTAAGAAGTACTCCACAAAAGTTGCAACCCTTGAAGAAGTTGAGAAGATCAAGACTATGTCCTTGAGGGAATTGGTCGGTATTTTTCAAACATATGAGATAAATCATTTAGCCTCAGAAAAATCGCACAAGAACATTGCATTCAAAGCCGAAGATAAACCTGCTGATGATTTTGAAGAAGAAGTTTCTTTACTCTCCAAGAGGATTGGAAAGATGCTTCAGAATAAGCATTTCAAGAAATTTTAAAAGAAAAATCGATGTCCTGACAACCCAGTAACAACGGAAAAGCAGAACAACAGATTTGAGAAGAAATCTGATAGAAAGTTCAGAAAATCTAAGAAGGACAAAGATGTTGATAAGTCTGATAAATCTTCTGAGATTATATGTTTTGAATGTGAAGGAAAAGGCCATGTGAGAGCTGAATGTCCTACTGCTAAGAAAAAGAAAGGGAAAGCACTTCAAGCAACTTGGAGTGATGACTCTGGAGATGAAGCTGAAAATGATCAATCAAGTGATGATGAAGATGTTGTTGCATTCATGACAAGAGATGCCAGCCCTACCTCTTTTAAAGGTAACTCTGAGTCAATACAATTAATTACTGACATTTCTTCTATTGTTTCAGCTGAATCAGGTAGTCTCTACAAAGAACTATTTGATATCTATGAAGAACTTAAAGAGGAGTATGATGATGCTGTTCAGGAGAATGAGCAGTTGTCTAAACAACTCACTGACATCAATCTGACTTTGGAGAAAGTTGAAGCTGAAAAGCTTAAAGCTGTTGATGATCTAAAAATTCTTAAAGGAAAGTATGATGAAGTGAAACTTCAGATTACTACTTTGACCACAGAGAAAGAGTTATTCAGGGAGGAATCTATCAAACTGAAAATTCGAGTTGCTGACTTGGAGAAGATGGCTAAAGGGAAAGGCAAATTAGATGAAGTTTTATCCATTGGAAAAAGCTACAAGGTTATGACTGGAATTGGCTACAAAAATCAAGCATCTACTGGAAGAAGACTATTTGTTAGTGGTGGAAGTCTAAATGTAGAATCAAACTCACTGTCACAACAAGATATCTCTACATCACCTAAACAACGCAGAGACTGTCTCTATTGTAGTTTACCTAGTCACACTGCAGAAACCTGCATGAGAATTTTTCGTGATCTCATGAATGGTCGCCCTGTTGTCTGACCCCATGAAGATTTGAAGAAAAAGATCAAAATTCAAATGGAGTGGGTACCTAAGAGAAAGGAGAGTCAATGCCTAGTTGTTCTATCATCGCAACAACAACCTCGTTCCAGAAAGTGGTATTTGATTCAGGTTGTTCAAGGCACATGACAGGTAGTAAGGATATACTAAGCAATTTCACAGATAGAGATTGTGGAGATGTAGTATTTGGTGATGGTGCTAGAAGCAAAATCACTGGTTATGGTAATGTAAAGGATGGTGAACTCTCTCAACTTTCTAGAGTTTATCATGTTGAAGGACTTACTACTATTCTCATTTCAATTAGTCAATTATGTGATGAAGATTCTCTTGTTATCTTTAATAAGCATTTTTGTCAAGTATTTGATTGCAGGAGAGATAATATCATGACGGGCAAACGATCAAAGAACAATTGTTACACTTTGGAAGCTAATCTGGCACAAGCACTTGTAAGCAAAGATGACCTCACAAACTTATGGCACAAAAGGCTTGGACATCTCAACTATCAAACCTTGTACAAACTGAGTTGTTCGGATGCTGTCAGAGGTCTGCCTAAACTACTGAATAACAAAGACCTTACTTGTGTTGATTGTTCAAAAGGGAAGCAGACCCGAGCTCAACATAAGAAGACTGATGGAATCTCTACAAATCATTGTCTAGAACTAATTCATATTGATCTTATGGGTCCAACTGAAACTGAAAGTCTAAATGGCAAGAGGTATGTTTTAGTTTGTGTTGATGGTTTTTCGAGATTTACTTGGGTATGTTTTCTCAGGAGCAAAGATGAAGCATTCAACCACTTTGAAAAGCTTAGTCTGAAACTAATGAATGAGAAGCAAGTCAAAATTAAAAGAATTAGATCTGACCATGGACGCGAGTTTGAAAACTAGGAGTTTGAACATTTCTGTAACAACCATGGAATTTTTCATGAGTTCTCAGCCCCAAAGACTCCACAACAGAACGGGATTGCTGAAAGGAAGAATAGAACACTTCAGGAGATGGCTCGTTCAATGCTGCATGCTAGTACCCTTAGCAAATCATTTTGGGCAGAAGCAATTCATACAGCATGTCACATCATCAATCGTGTGTTGTTAAGACCACACACTAACAACACTCCATATCAAATCTGGAATGGTAACACTCCTACTGTTAAATACTTTCATATTTTTGGATGTAAATGTTTTGTCTACAGGGATAGAGAGCAAATTAAGAAGTTTGATGCTAGAGCTGAAGAATGATGGTTTTTGGGTTATTCCAATAACTCAAGAGCTTATCGAGTTTATCTGATTCAATCCAGAAAGGTTACTGAAACAGTAAATGTTCTATTTGAGGATAAGTATGCTTTACCTAGAAAGAATGATGATGATATAGTTCCTAGTGTTGATACCGCCTCAGACAACCCTGTCGTTGGTACATCCAGTCAACAACCGTCTGAAGGGATAACAATTGATGATGATGAAGATGCTGATCATGAACAAAATCCAGATAATACTGATTCAAGTCCTAAAGTTTCTGTTCCTAATAAGAGGAAAGGTCCAAGAGCTCTGAAACATCATTCACAACAAGATATATTGGAGATCCAAATGCTCAGAGACAAACAAGGAACCAGAGAGCTGATTATAGACAATTGGCAGGGATGAATTGTTTTGTTTCTAAGATAGAGCCAAAGAATATTTCAGAAGCCCTTACAGATGAATATTGGATAGCAGCCATGCAAGATGAGTTGATACAATTTCAAAGGAATGATGTCTGGGAGTTGGTAGAACAACCTGCAAACATCAATGTGATTGGCACAAAGTAGGTTTTTAGGAACAATACAGATGAACAAGGGAACATTGTTAGAAATAAAGCACGTCTTGTTGCTCAAGGTTTCACTCAGATTGAAGGAATTGATTATGGTGAGACATTTGCCCCAGTTGCTAGGATGGAAGCTGTTCGAATTCTTTTAGCTTTTGCATGTTCTATGGATTTTAAGCTTTATCAACTCGATATCAAGACTGCATTTCTCAATGGGAAAATAAAGGAAGAGATCTATGTTGCACAACCTGCTGGCTTTGAGGATCCATCTAAACCTAATCATGTCTATCGGGTTAAGGGAGCTCTATATGGTCTCAAACAAGCTCCAAGAGCTTGGTATGATAGGTTGTCTACATTTCTCATCAACAACAGGTATAAAAGAGGTAATGCAGATAAGACAATGTTTTTTAAGCATCAGAACAACGATCTGATTGTTGCACAAGTATATATAGATGATATCATCTTTGGAGCAACATCAGAACAACTGAGGAACGACTTTGTCAAGTCAATGCAATCCGAGTTTGAGATGAGTATGATAGGTGACTTACTTACTTTTTAGGATTACAAGTGAAACAACAGAATGAAGGAATCTTTTTAAGTCAAGAGAAGTATGCTCTCAACATGCTTAAGAGATTTAATCTCAAGATAGTAAAGTTGCTAGAACACCGCAAGGACAACAGCAGAAGCTTTCTAAGGATGATCAAGGAAACAAGGTAGATCAAAAGTTGTATAGAAGTATGAATGGAAGTCTACTTTATCTTACTGCTACTCGACCTGATATTTCTTTTAGCATTGGAGTGTGTGCAAGATTTCAATCAAATCCAAAGGAGTCTCATCTTAAAGCAGTCAAGTGCATTATGAGATACATCAAAGAAACTATTGGTATGGGAATATGGTTTTCTAAGAGATCTGATTTGGACTTAATTGGATATACAGATTCAGATTGGGCAGGATGTTATGATGACAGAAGATCAACAAGTGGAGGATGTTTTTATCTTGGGAACAACCTAGTGTCTTGGTTTTCAAGGAAACAGAACATAGTAGCACTCTCTACAGCAGAAGCTGAATATATAGCATCTACTTGTTGTTCTCAGTTAATGTGGATGAAGCAAATTCTTGATGACTATGGAGTTAAGAAGGAAGGTTTGAAGGTTTATTGTGATAATACCAGCGCGATTAACATCTTAAAGAACCCTGTTCTTCATAATCGCAGCAAACATATTGATATAAGGTATCATTTTATAAGAGACTTGATAGAAGACAATGTGTGCAATATTGAACACATCGGGACGTTAGAACAACGTGCTGACATCCTTACTAAAGCACTCGACGGTGAAAGGTTTGAAACACTAAGATCTATTATGGGCCTTTGTTATTCTTGTTAAATTTGATCTTGTTTATGTTTATTTTACATAATTTACACTTGATCTAGCCCATGAGAATTTTCAGGCCCAAAATACTTTTCCGATAAGGTTGAAGAAACCGTCGTCCTTTTAGTAATGATGACTGCAAACTGACACTCACGTCGCACGTCAAAGAGGAAACTGTCACTCTTGTTCTTTTTCTCTCGCCTCTTCGTCTTCGTTTTTCTCTCTTTATATCAGTAGTTTGTGTTTCAATCTTACCATATTTTAGTCTTGAGTTTGAGTTTGCAGAAATACAACACTATGGCTTCGTCTTCCTCTACAAACCATCCCGAGAAAGTTTCCGATCAAGCCCCAACTACCTCGGAACCTCCTATTACCTCAGAAACCCCAAATCCCTCTGAGAATGTTGTTGAGGAACCAAATGCCACTGCCAAAAACACTGCTCAAACTACTACCGAGTTTGCTGAAAACGCTGAGCCTTTGATCACTATGTTTCCTTCTCCTCCTCGAAATCCACCTCCAAACCCTCCTCAAAACCCTACAGGAGAACCTATTGAGAATCCTACTGAAAACCCCCTAATCCCACTGAAACTGGAGCGGAAAATGTTCATGCTGAAGATGACAACATTCTACCACACGATGAACCAGAGGTTCCTAATCAAGCAGGAGTCAAAACAGAGGTTCGACGACCTCCTACCAGATCCACACAGAAGAAGAGAAGCTCTTCAACAAGCGATGTTGGCACAGCGGCCAAATGACCCAGGACGCGCAGGACACCAGAGAAGTCACAAAGGGATTTGCTATCTCAAAAGCCGTTCAATATGACCTATTTTTCTAAAGAGATGATGTTGTTTGGCACAAAGGATCTTGTCAACAGGAAGTTTATTCCACAAGAGACATTTGTTCACAACACTTACACCGAAATAGGGTTTGATGAATTTCTTGAAGAGAGGCATTTACTGAAATGGGCACGAGTCTTCAAAGCTTACTCTCCAACCTTGGTCAGAGAGTTCTACGCAAATCTACACCCTGGTGTTCCAAAAAATCTCCCTGGTTTGGTAAGATGTACATTCGTGGCAAGTTTATTGATCTAACCCCTGGTGTTATCAATTCGTTGTTAGAACTTGCTCCCATTGACGACCTCGGAGATCCTCTGGAGTATCTACCTCATTCCCCTGCTGACATTGCTTACACTATCTCGAATGAGAGGGCATTTGACTTTGGACGAAACAAGTGTAGCGTCTCAGACATGACAATGAAGTTTCACTGCCTGTTCTATCTTTGTCGTGCCAACATTCTGTCGACATCCAATGCTTCACAACCTTCTCTTGAGATGGGTAAACTTTTGTTTTGCATTGATTCTGGTATTGAACTAATGAACTTTGGACTTCTTGTTCTGAAAAGAATGCTAGGTTATACTCGTGATTTGATCACAAAATCTGCAAGTCTACCCTACCCTGCTCTTATAACACTTTTGCTGCACCACAATGGAATCAAAATGAAGAAGGATGATCTGATTAAGATCAATGTGCATTCACCTTCTACTGATC
Organism: Hygrophila difformis; assembly: GCA_030278955.1. Lineage (NCBI taxonomy): Eukaryota > Viridiplantae > Streptophyta > Magnoliopsida > Lamiales > Acanthaceae > Hygrophila > Hygrophila difformis. The sequence goes on along the minus strand of JAOANR010000001.1, from coordinate 39,927,393 downwards.
TTCGTGACAAACACAATGATTTCAAAGAAGGACCAACCCATCTGGCGCTGATCTTGTCCAGCGAATCAAGTCTGAATTACTGATTCTCAGTGATAAACAGACTAAAATTAGCCAGGAAGCGATAGCCACCAAGCGAAGGATTGCTCAGATTGTGAGTATGCTGCTAGGATCACTTTCTCCTACCCGCAAGGCTTCTTCAAGTGGAGCTCGTTCTGAGGAGCAAAATCCATTTGCTGATGAAGAAGAAGACTCTTCGGATGGAGTTGTTTGATCCATCAAGGGGGAGAAAAGGCTGCTGGTGGTGTCTATTTTGGTGGAGGTATTGGTGTGGTAAGGATGTTGACACATTTGGGTAACGATGTGCCTATTTTATTCTTCTTTGCTTAATGCTTGCATTATTGATATTATAGATAGACACTTTGAGATGGATCATCATCTCCATGAAATGTAGGGGAGATTGTTAGTACACTACTTTGACAACCTAACCGTGTACATTTCATTGAGATGATCTACAGGTGTTAGTACATTCTGATAACGACGACAGACAGCTAACTCTGCTATAAGTGATTTCTATTGTATTTTTTTAAATATTGCAGAGTCTGTAATCTGTGTAAGTTTTTGAGCGATTTCTTTTTCATTCATTCTAAGAGATTACAGAGAGAGAGTCTTGTAAATGTTCTTCAAAAATTCATAGAGAAATTATTAGAAGAGCAAGATTAGAGATTGAGTTTACACGGCGAATATCTGAAGATATTGCAATCTTCAATCATTCAAGAAGTTCTGGAGAAATTCAACGATCAATATGAAAGCCATGATGAAAGACAACAGTGATCGTGCCTTTGAAGATTCCAATTAGGGTGAGTTCCCTATAGACGTGTTGAGAGGGAGTCCCAACGACGTTTGCACAACTGGATTGATCATCTAGTGGTAGAGTTTGGTTTCAGGTGTTAGGCATTTGTTAGCGTGTTTGAGTTCTTGGTTTTTTAGTCTAGTAAAGGTCGCCTGGATTGGAATCCCCCAGAAGTAGGTCGGAAGGACCGAACTAGGTTAACAAATTTGCTGCGTTCTTTACTACTTTTGACAAACCGTAGTTAGAACATAGCATCATCATCCATAACCGAATCTTGATATTAAAGGGGACCTACATTGACGTAACCAGCTACTGAAAATTGGGGGTTAATGGAAATGGATTCCTGTGGCGTATGAAGGCTTACATTTAATTTGTTATAAATGTGGTCGCTATGGACATTTTGATCGGGATTGTACACATGCAAGTTCCCATGATAATGAGAATGAAGGCAAGGGTAAGGAGAAGGTTGGCGAGGGGGAGGATGGAGTTCGTGACAAGCCTGGTAATGAGGATGAACTTATGAATGAGGGTTTAAATTCGGACGTACCTAGGGGAGCAGTCGAGGAACCGGTTTATGGGGATCGGATTGGTGTTTCGCCGACGCAATCGTCCTAAAAAAACTCGAGTGGAAGTAACAGCTCCGGATGTGGTTGCAGGTCCTGTCCATAAACCGGAGACAGCAGCTATGGGTGATGGTCTGTCCCTGGCAAGGACCACTGAAAAGATAAAAGGCAAGATGGTGAATAAGGAGGAAACTGCCAGACCATCTGCGGTTGCGTCCGCCTCGGGAACTAAAATGGGCGACCAATATGTTCACCAGGAGCGGGTTTCTACGTCGGCTGCTCTAGCCATTGTCCCTGTGCAGCGAGTCTGGGGTACGCGACATGTTCAAATTCTAAAGAGACCTAGTGTGGATGATCAAGAGGATAACTACTCCCAATCCTCGGATGATCATCATATTACTAGTCGTTATTCGCCTCTCTTGGAGGATGTTGAATCTAAAGAAGATGATAATTGGGTGAATGCGGATGATGCAAGTGTATAGTAGCTTGCGGCTTGATGATTCTATTTACTTTAAATGGAATTTAAAGATTTTTCTATCATTGTGTGGAATGTCTGTGGTATGATGAGTAGGACGGCTCAAAGATGGATGAGTGATCTCCTTAGGGATCATAAGCCGGATATTTTGTGCGTTCTAGAGCCTCGTGGTCAGTTTGCTTGCTTGAAGCCTTATTTTCTTCGAATGGGCTACTCTTCTATGCACATTCAAGAAGCTTTGGTAATGGGTGGAGGAATCTGAGTGTTAAAAACCCTTGCTTGCTCTTGCACAGTAACGGTGCAGAACACTTATAGTCGCATGATTACCATTGAGCTGCTTAAGGGCTCGTGCAGCTGGGCTTTTACCGCCTTGTATACCGACCCTAACTATCAAAGGAGGCGCAGTAACTGGGAGTTTCTTAAAGGAATAGCTAGCGAAATAAACATTCCATGGGTGGTTTTGGGCGACTAGAATGAGATTGCTAATGAAACTGAAGTTAGTGGCGGTGTGCACTTAGCAGAACGAGCAGCTGAATTGCGGAAGGTATTTGATCTTTGTCATTTGATTGATATGCACACTATTGGCCCAGAGTTTATCTGGTCATGTATGGCCGGGACGGGTAGGAGAATTAATAAACGTCTCGATAGAGGGATGGCAAATATTGCTTGGGAAAATTATTTTGATGATGGTCGCATCATGCACTTACCATGCATAGGTTCTGACCACTACCCATTGAAATTGATGTGTGGTAGTACGAATGTTGTTCATGCGCCAAGGCCGTTCCGCTGGGAGAGCATGTGGAAGGAGCACAGTCATTATTCGAATGTGATTCTTGAGAGTAAGCAGGCAGGTAATGGAGAGCTCATGCCAACGTTAAATGCCATCCGAGAAAAGTCGATCATCTTCAATAAATAAGTATTTGGCCATATTAGAGAGAAAAGGAGAAAGCTTAAAAATCGACTAGCAGGTATCGAGAGGCGTCTGATCCATGTAGATTCTGTGGCTTTGGCGTCTGTATGATGAAGTTAAAGGGGAACTGTCTGATGTTCTTCTTCAAGAGGAGTTTATAAGGTATCAGAAGGCTCGAGACTCATGGGTTCACGTTGGTGATTGCAACACTGAATATTTTCATGCGAAGACTAAAATTCGTAGGAAAAGAAGTAAGATCTATGGTTTGGAAGCGGAAGATGGTCGCTAGGTTGAGGACCAAGATGAATTGAAAGCTCATGTAATTAGATTACTTTTCGTGCATGTTTGCTGCCCCAGATTTCAATGCTATTGGCAATGATCTACCTAGTCTGTCAACTATTCAGGAAGCTCATAAACAGGCTTTGAGTGCTGAGTGTACCAGTAGCGAGGTTGAAGAGGCTTTAGTTTCGATGAGATCTTATGCAGCTCCGGGCCCCAACGGTTTTCCGGTTGCATTCTACAAGGAGTATTGGGAAACTCTTAGAGATTCTACAACCAATCTGGTTTTGGAAACGGCTTCTACGCGCAAGTTGCCTGATGGTCTCGCCCAGGCCTTTCTGTGTCTTCTCCTGAAAGTTGATCTCCCGCGGTCACTTAAACAATTTTGGCCATTGGCTCTGTGTAATGTTGCTTTTAAGCTAATCACAAAAATCTTGGTGCGTCGGATGCGTCCTGTACTCTGTGATGTTATAGGTCCTCATCAATTAGCTTTCTTACCAGGAAGAGGAACTTCGGATAATGGAATATTGCTCCAAGAAATTGTGGCATCCCTGGAGAGCCCGAGATCAAGTTCTAAGGCAGCGGTTATTAAGATTGATCTTACTAAATCCTTTGATATGGTGAGTTGGAAGTTTTTGGAAGCTTGTTTAATTGAACTTGATTTGCCTGCAGGATGTAGAGAGCTCATTATGACATGTGTGACCTCTTCTACTTTTTCGATATTATGGAATGGCTCTCCGCTGGATACTATTTAATCCAAGAGGACTTCGACAAGTTGATCAACTGTCGCCTTATCTATTTGTTATTGTCATGGAAAAAATTATCCAGAACTATTTTTGAGGCCACGGTATTGGGAAACTGGAAACCATTAAAGCTGAGTCATGGCGGCACAAGAGTTTCCCATCTCATGTTCGCCGATGACTTGATTTTTTGTGCGGACTTTGAAGCTGATAGTATACTTTGCATGGTTGAGATTCTTGCTCGCTTTGGTACTCGGTCTGGTTTGTTCATGAATGTCGGCAAATCTACTGCATTTTGCTCACCGAATGCTTCAGACTATGATCGTGCCTTGTTGGATAATTTGCTTGGGGTGAAGGCTTCGTCGAGCCTTGGTACTTATCTGAGGTTTCCTATTATTCATGGGCGCTTAAAGATTTCTCACTTCGATTGGTTAATTCGCAAATTTGAGGTGAAACTTAGCACTTGGTCTGCCTTCTTACTGAACAAGGCAGGGCGCATGACTCTTGTTAGGTCGGTCTTGAATGGTTTACCGATATATGCGATGCAAGTTCATATCCTGCCCATTGGAGTATGTAATAGCATTGACAAGATTTTTAGAAGATGGATCTAGAAAGGGGCCGATGGAAGAGGTTTGCATTTAATTAACTGGAATGTTGTTACCAGGCCAAGATAACATGATGGCTTAGGGATAAAGAAATGCCGTGAGATGAATTTAGCGCTCCTTGGTAAACAACTGTGGCAGTTCTTGAACAACTCAGAGAAGCTCTGGGACGCAGTACTTCGCGAGAAATATGGGGTTGAGATGGAGATTATGCCGCGGGCGCATCACTGAGCTGGTATGGAGATCGCTAGTGAAGATAGATGATAAGTTTCAACAAGGTTATGGAGTGAGGGTGGGGAATGGTACCAGCTCGCTTTGGTATACTCTGTGGTGCGATGGTCAGTGTCTGGCCCAAAGAGTCCCCTTTGTTGATGTCCATGATCTTAATCTTTGCATTAAAGATATGATTGTTGATGGGCAATGGAACTTGAAGAGTGTTTATTCTTGGATTCCTCTTGAGCTTAAAAATGCTAATGAGACTCCTGATTTGTTGCATTGTGTAACACCCCCATTTTCCTATCTTAAAAATCACAGCGGAAATTACCAATAGGAAAGCGGGGTTGTTACCGCCACACTTCCAATTAAGCTCGCCTTGACCTTGCCTCGGCTAACTTAATTAAAAGTGCTAAGGCTATTTAAAATAGTTACAAACATTAATTTAAACTATTAACTAAATTTCAAAATATATTTAATTTAGCAAAATATCAGAGTTTAAAATTAAAATAACTGCGACCAACTATTAAAGCGACAACCTTACTACAAGTAAAATATTATTTAAAATAACCACTTGTAAAACGATACTGACTCCTCTGCCCATGCCCGTGATGTTAATGAGCTTCACAAATGTCAAATCCTGAAAAAAAGTGAGTAAGTAACATTTATCAGCACACCGGCTGAGTAAATAAATTTTTATCCCTTGGACAAAAATAATAACTACGACTCAACAGTAAATGGCATGTCAAAACAGTTGGAATAATTCAATCCACATGTAGCTCGACTATGATGCCTACACCCGGGGTATCTCATAGGACCTAGCATGCCCTCATAATGACCGAAGTCAAAATATGAGTACACAAGGATGGCCCTACCTTGCGATCTAGAAAATGACTGTGAGACCCTTGGTCAAACACAATCCTATTCATGGGGATCCCTTGGATAACCCACGAAATATCTCACGAAGATGTCCACCTCTGGGGTATATCTCGCATAATAACAATTCAATAATTCACATGCCACACACTGAAATTTCACTTTTCACATGCATGGCCTAGCCCCAAAATTAATTTAAACACATAATTGGGCAATACCTCTGCATAAATAAATTGTATGAATAAACCCTAACATTATTAAAACACGAAGGTATTTAGACATGCAAAAATTTAATTCTACGACAAAGCCCGTAGAATAAAAATTTACTTACAGTTTCTTCTGTAGAGATAGCAAATTAAAATGTATAGCACTCTCTCTCTTTTTTTTTTTTTTACTGCTCTTTCTCTCTCTTGCCCTAACACTCTATATACCAGGTACGTACTCCCTTTTCTCTCTATAGTGCTCACAAGTGTTGCTGGTACTAATTTGAGGCTCCATAGCCGTATTTATAGGGGAAGCCAATACTCACATTATTTCTTTAATCCTAATATAGAGTAGCTTTGCTGACTATGAGCAGCTAGAACATAGGCTCACCTGGCTGGCATGTTTGATGATGAAGCACGTAGAAATTCATGTCCACCCTCATGTTAAAAAGCTCACACGTACATGCATGCATATATATTTGTTTTACACGTAATTTTCTTCATCTGCCGAACAATCTTTGCACTTTATTAAATCATAAATCAATTTGGTTTATGTATGTTACGTGTGACTTGTTTATATATATATATATATTATTTAAATTTTCTCTCTTAAATTCATAAACTAGTATTATTATCTCATACTATTTCTATTTCTTATCAATACCGTCCTCCACATATATATTAATCTTATATTATTATTATTTTAATAATGTACTGTAATGAATTTATATCTTCCATGTGTTAAACCGAGATGGAAGAGTCAACCGACAAGGCAAGTGAAAATTTACTCATGATAGTCATTATCAAATTAAAGTCCAGAATTCTATTTCTTTCGCTATGGTTTATGGATTAATTTTATCACTATTCTCACGTAGTGCGTTTATTAGATCTAGCTTGGTGGTATAAAAACTATAAGTCTAACACTACTACCACTGGATTATTGATACACGTATTTTAAATTTAACTATATTTAATATAAAGGTCTTTAGAATAATAATACCTAACTGAAACTATTGTCAAATATTTTCACTTGAAAAATATACTTCTCAAATCAACTAAATTATTTTTTTCTTCGAAAGTAATTCATTTATTTCAAACTAAATCTCTATTTTTAATTCCCCAATTCAATTTATTTTCTTAAGATATAATACTAAATCATTTCTTTAAAAATATTATCAACATAGCTAATTTTCGGGGTATTACACATTGGAGGGGCGACTCTAAGGCATTTACAGTGTTGCATCTGGCTATAATTGGTTGTGCTTGACGGAGGTCTCAGATAGGGGTTGGGATTGGATGTGGAAGGCTCTTATTCCGGAAAAAAATGGGGTATTGCTGTGGATTCTTGGGCATGGTGCTTTACCATGTAACAGTTAGAGGCCTTGCTTCTTCCCCACTATGCACAATTTGTGGTGATTATGAAGACGATTGGCGCCATGCTCTCTTCTCATGCACATGGGCGGATCAAGTGTGGCAACGGGCTGGTCTCCGCTTTAATGATACCCTCAACAATCATACTCATGATGAATGGATGCATTGGTTGGAATGGGCTTGGCGATCTTGGGGGAAGACGTTTCTTGCTATCTTGTGGACTGTTTGGTGTGAGCGTAACAGTCGAATTTTTAGTGGCAGATTGTTGGAAGGGATCGGGTGTTACCTAAGGCGCGAATTTTTCATGACCATCTCTCTACGCGTGCGGTTAGCAGAACCTTGCCTCATGTTCCTCGGCAGGTTCGCTAGATTGATGAGGATGTGGTAGGGAATGTCTTGCATTCCGATGGAAGTGCTTCGAGGTTGACGCAAACTGGATTTGGGGGCTGTTCTAAGATTGGCTAATGGTGATTGGATCGGCGCTTGTGGAGGCTGCCTGAGGGCTCGATCCATCCTTAAGTTCGAACTGCTTGCACTCAGGTTTGGTATTCTACTTGCTTCTCAGATGGGAATTATGCTTGCAGCTTGCTATGTCGACTTACTGGAAGTCGTTCGGTTGGTGTTGGGGGTGTTGATGCCTCATCATTTTCTTTGGCCGGTGATTAAGGAGGTTCGTGGAATCCTTCAGTGCATGGAGGGATGTTCTTTACATCATGTGCTCCGAGAAGGCAATCAGGTTGCAGACTGTTTGGCTCGGTGAGCGGCTCACTCGGAAGACTTCTACACTACGTGGGCTTTCCCTCCGGATGACATTCTTGAGCTACTTAGTCGTGATGCAAGTGGAGCTGTTTACATGCGTGTTTAGTTTTTGTTGCTAATTTTTTCTTTTTCTTTGCTCGCCTTTTCAGGCTGTTTCATCCAAAAAAAAATTCCATAATATTTAATTCCATGATATTCAATTCCATAAAAATAGTATGCACTTATTTTCTTGACATTCGTTTTTATTTCGTGTGACTGAATTCCATACTATTTAATTTTTAATTATTCTTGTTTGAATTTTTTTAAAACGTGATAATTTATTAATTATTTATTTCAACAAATTTTCAATAATATATTATATGATCTAGAAAAAAATAATCTCCCAAAAATATAAAATCTTATATGGGTTAATAATCATTTTAGTCCTTTATCTACCGGTTAACTGTCTTTTCTTAATTCGTCCTTTTCGATATTCTGGCTCAATTTAATCCTGTGTGTTTCTTAATCTTAGTCAAATTAGTAATTTTTGTCATTAATTAGATAAAAAGGACTAATTAGGCTAAGATTAAGAACATAAAGGATTAAATTGGGCCAGAATATCTAAAAGGACGGATTTGGTCAAAATAAAATAGATAAAGGACATATTGGCCATTTCCCCCCCATTTTTATGTAATTCGACCCCGAGCTCAAAGTTTATGTGTCATTGATTTTTTATATAGTGTTATATATTTTCTATAATTTATATGGGGAATAAGGAGGAGGGAAAAGAAATACTTCCTCCATTCTTTATTAAGTGCTCCATTAGCATAGTAGTTACTATTCATTAAGTAACTTTAATCAATTTTTTTAGCATAGTTATATAAAATAAAACATAATCAAGTGAAATCTTGTTAGATTCATCTAATCACGTAGTTTTATAATATTATTTTTGTATAATTTTTACTTATATAAAATTTGAGTTATTGACATTTAAAAATGTATATTGGACTGCGTGAAATGCAGGATGAGTGCACTTAAAAAGAACAGAGGTAGTATTATATTTTTTTGTTGGTAAACTTTTTTTTAAATATAAACTCAGCTACTTTTGATTTTAATAAAATAAAATAAACAAATTTGGGCCCAATAAACTACCCGAATTTTTAACAAATGGGCAAATGGATAGTTTTGCTTTTTACCGTACAGAAGAGGTGAACGTAACGGAAGTGTAGTCGACATTGCTTAAATATTTGGCTCTCCAATAGGTCTTGCAAATAAAAAAAAAATGGTTGAGCTGATAGCTGATACTATTTATGTTTGATTTACCGACTTATGCTATTAGCATTGGTTCTACTGTTTTGAGGTTAAAAAAAAAAAAAAACTTATGTTAAAGTTAGCCCCGGCCATAATAGTTTGCGTCTGCCACTCCAATCAACTAACAATGTGACAAAGTCCTTTGGTTGCCTTTCCTCAAATTTTTTTTAGTGAGCTTGTTACTAACAACATCATCAATAATCAAAGCAACAGTTATAAAACAAATACATATGCAGGCTTAGTTGATAATAGATGATGCAGTAGTTGAAGAGTGTGTTGATTCTAGTCCTGACTAAATAAAATCTGATCTGGTATAATTTATTGGTTATAAAAAAATATCATATAGTATGTTTTTATGTACATAAATTAGGCAATTAATTAAATTAATAAATTATAACTCAAAACAAAATCAACATCATTTTTTTAGGAGCCGAAGATAGAGAAATGGTCGTGGGAGCCCATGCCACACAAACTACAAATGAATAAAGGAGAGAGATAGGGGACCGGGTGGGGAATTGAACCCCCAACCCTAAGGTTGGAAGGCATGGACTTCGACGCTTGGGCAAGTCCTCATCCCTAAATCTACAACAACTGGGAATTGAGACTTAGCTTAATGATTGTGTTGTGTTCGATTCCCACCTGCCTGTCTATTCTTCCCCTTTATCCTATCTTTTGTAACTTCTGTGGCTTGGGCTTGCACACACCTTTGACGATACATGAGTGTCAAATGTTTTTAAGAAAAATACAACAATTATATCTACTTACAAAAAATAATTACAATAATCATAATTCTAAATAAATATATCACATTTAACATACATTGTAATTTAACACCAAAACAATTCTAATATTATAAATTTGGAACAAGAGCAAGATTCCAAATCAAATACTTCATATTTGACATTTATATACTTCCTCCGCCCGTTTTGTTCCTTATGTTTTAACTTTTGCTACTATTAATTATATCACTTTGACTTAAATTACTATTATAGTTATACAAGTTAAAATATAACAACGTGAGATTTTGTTAAATTCGTCTCGTCTTATACTTTAAATATCGAACTTTTAGCATTTTTACTTGTACTGAACTTGAGTTATTAAGAGTTTAAAATATAAATTAGATTGTGTGAAAAGTGTGTCCATAAGAAACAAAATGATACGGGATAAGTATAATGCAAAATCCAAACAAGTTACTAAAAGAATATATATATATATATATCTAAGATATATATATGCCAAACAACTTTTTGCTACAGTTGTTCTTATGAACAGTAGCAGATCCTTACCCGACCCGCTTCACTGCGTTGACCCGCTTCTGAATCTGCCTCGCCTCTTCATCTCAGATCCACGCATTCACGCGTGATCCTTTTTCTCTCTTGTTCCTCACTTCCCTCCTCGCTGCCCTCAGACTTGCCGGCCTCCTCTTCCCCTCGCCTCTGCTGTCGCCTCGCTGCCGCCGCCCTTCACCGCACCCCCTCACTAATTGACCACATCGCCGCCCTCGAGGAACCTTTAGCGCCGCCGGCTGCCCTGGTTTGCGGACCTGGCATCCTTCGCTCCATTACATTTGGTGAATCGCGTCGCTGCCTTCTCGTGCCCTAATTGTGTGTATGTCACTGGCCATCCCATCACGGTGGGGAGCTCACAGTCTCCTTCTTCCCTTTTGCCTTCACTCGCACTCGCCGCCCTTCTCTTGATTTCCCATTGCATTCATCTCTGCGTCCATTGCCCTAGCGTCGTCGCCTACACCAACAAGCCCCGTTTAAGTTGCACCCTGTTAGCCATAACGTCTCACAGCACCGCGAGCCCCGTTTATCTTGCCGCCATTGCTGCACCCGATTGGCCTCGCCTACGCGTGAATGACATCCTCTTACACGATTAAAACGTTGTCCTTAGCTTCCGCACGCCGTTCATCGCGCTGGGGCCTGCTGCTCGTGTTAGGGTTCAGGTCAGTTCCGTTATCGCAACACTATTTTTGTTTGCCCTGCAAGCCATTTCTGATTTTCTGTATCTTCCAAGTGGTCGAATTTCTAACCCTTGTTCGTCTGTAGACTGTTTCTGCTTTTGGGTTTGTTCGAATACATTATTTTACCTTGTTGTTTTACCTTGTTGTTCGTCTTGGATTACTGTCTTGTTCAGGATGTGTTTAATGCTTCTATATGCGAATTATAAAATTGGCTGAGCACCTAACTAATCTTTTTTGGAATTTTCGGTTTTGGTTGCTTTTTAAAGGCCACTGTAGAACATTTATGTGTTAATTTTGTTAAAACTCTTTGACAATGCAGGCAGATAACCAGAAGAAAGTGAGCTGATAAATCTTTTTGTTTGTTAAGTAAATTTTGATTCCTGCAAAAAATTGAATTATGATTTTCCTGGGTTTAGTTTTGAGGTCAAATTATATTGCAAAAAAAAAAAAGGTTTTTGGGATCATTTTTCCTCTTTTATATTTTGTAAATTCATGTCCTGTGTTGTGTTCTGTAGTTTAAAAGTTTAGGCATCCTTGTTTTGATCATACATCGTTAAGTTGTTATTTTTGATTTGGTCATTGTTGTTGGTCTAGGTTTTCCATTTTGATTGGCATTTTCAATTGATGTTTTAAATTTATTTGTTTTTTGGTTTGATAATCATTAATAGATGAATAGGAATGGAGGTTGAGGAAATTCAATTCATTCCTTAGAGCGATTCGATGCAATATATGTAAAAGCTTTACCTATCAATTGAGCTGAATGCAATTTTTGCCTTAGGCTTTCTAATTTGGAGGCTTGAAATTGGTGGTTTGGCTTGATTTTCTGGGAGGCCACCTTGAAATTCATTCGTTAACACTTGGGTTCTTGAGTTTCCTGTTGATTGAAGGTTAACTTGAAGTTTGCTTATTTTGTCTGCCAAATCTTTATGTTTTTCTGTTCCACCTATTTTTTTTCAATTCGATATGTTAGAAAGTCGAAGGTTAAACTTGATTTCAATGCCCCAGATGAACCTGGAAAGAAGACTTATACTCTCTACATTATGTGCAATTCTTATCTTTGCTGTGATTAGGCCTACAGTTTTATAGTGGATGTCAAGAAAGCTGGAAATCTTGAATAGAGCAGTTGAACATATTAACCATGCTTGCTTCTTAGTACTGCACTGCCTTCCAATGCTTCGATTTCCTTTTAAGTACTGACACATACACACACAGTATATATATATATATATATATATATATATTATTGTGTTTTCAACATTCCTTCAGCTGCCATGTCTATTGAGCATATTCTTTTTATCATGGAATCATCCTATAAACCATTTGCTGCTGGTGACTTTGTATCAACAAAAATTGGCAGTCTTCTTTAATGATATATAGAGCCGTTAAATCTTAAGTCAACAAATTTTATAATTCAAAATGCGAAAACCTTCCTCGTTTTGTTTGGCCATGTGCCTTGTTTGCACCTGGCATTCTTGTCCAAGTTCAGCCATTTGGATCATATATTGTACCCTTCTTCCGCGAGTTGTTTCCATAATTTATCTATTGGGAAAGAGTGATTCTTGTATTTTTCCTAATTTATTTATCTTTTAAAAATTTTTAATGCGTTATTTTTTTTTTTTTTTATGGATCCTGGTGTATCAAGCTGCAATGACGCAAGGCATTCTGAGATGAATTGGTGTTCGTTGTGTCTTTATGTATGTCTGAAATGTTCAAAGTTTCGAGTTAGTGACTACAGTAAGTTGGCTAATATTGAATTTGATGTTGAGGTGTGAATGCTTCCGTTATAGTTGGATACTGAATGGGTTCCCAACTTATTGTTCTGTGTAAATCATTTGATAGCTTTCAGTTTTTCTACATGCTGCTATTTTGACTTCAGTTATAGTTTTAACTTTTAGCACACAGATCTTGATTTTGAGGTGTGTGTATTGCAACAGTTTTACTGAGATATGGAGTCGGCTCCCAACTTACAGTTCTGTAGTAATACATTTGATAGCTCTTAGCTCTGCTCAATTATTGTGTCCGTGTAATTAATAAACTTCCAGTACTATTTCTCATCTTCTATTCTACACCCGTTTAATACTTACTCCTTCCTGCAACAGGTACGGTCACTTTTCTTTCTTTCTATTTTTTTTCTTTCTCTATGCAGTGAATAGATGGGTTGTTTACTTGTTCAAATTTTATTGCAGTGTGCCTAAGCAAACCCACTTTATTCAGCAGTAGAATAAGGTACCGCAGTTTGAATTTGGTGGCCATATTTACCTTTCCCCATAATTTTGAGGATTCTTTTTGCATGTCAAGAAAGGGGAGAAGATGCTTATTTCTTCTGCGGTGGGCCTCTAACTTTGGGTGTTTGTGGAAAATAGAGGTGCCCTGGAATACTCTTTACATAATGGACTTACCCTATGTACATAACTTTTGCCCAAAAATACTTGTTCGTTAAAAATATTTTGTAAACCTTATACTTTGTTAAACATGACAAACTTCAAGATTATTTCCCTCTCAATGGCGCGCGCAGCGTAGCGCGCGCCAAGGAAGAGTTCTAGTATATATATATATATATATTAAAAAAAAGGTTATTCAGTTATAGAAAAGAGGGGGAAAAAGTAAGTAGTTTATCCAAAAACGTGCGCGTTTGAATTTTGTGGGCAAGAAAGATTCCAATGGGCATTGCCATTGCATATAATATGCCCTCTAAAATCTTAATAGTATAGGATTTTCTAATAAGATTTGATAGTGATGAGTGATGGCACAGCTTAGGACTTCTAGACCAAACTGCTATAAATACTGTATACATAACATATACTACCAAGAAGTGCGTATTCAATAAAGAATTTGTTTAATTGCTTGTTCGGTTTCCCGGTGCGTATTCAATAAAGAATTTGTTTAATTGCTTGTTCGGTTTCCCCGCGTCTGGTTTCCCCGTGCTTAATTGCTTGTTTAGGCTTTAATTTGTTGTTTTCTTTGTTTACCCTTTTCTCTTTGATTGTTGTTTTCTGGCTTCGGCTTCGCTAAAAAAAATAAAGAATTTGTTTTTTTTTTTAAAAAATAATAATTTTAAACAGTCAAATTAATAATATGTATAAGTTATGGGACCAAGTGCTATTACTTTCATATTAGTTGTCATTACTGGTTCGGAAAACTGAATTGATCATCATTAGGTAAGTTAATTACATACCTTATTGAGAAATTTAATTTAAATCCATTTCAGATTTATGGTACGGTTAGGCTATCTAATTAATATACGTTGCGACCGTACTGTTTCAATATGGCACTTGTATAAGTAATATACTTAACGAATGTGTTTTGTTATTTTTCAGTTTTTATTTAATTTTAAAATATACTGTATATTTTATACTTCCTCCATTTTATTATAAATGCTACATGTGGAAATGTAGCACTGTTCACACAAACACTTTCACTTAATGTTTTATCATAGTTATACAAGTTAAAATATAGTCAAGTGAGATCTTGTTAGATTCGTCTCGTCTTGTAGTTTTTCAATATCAATTTATTAGAATTTTTTACTTGTACTGAACTTGAGTTATTAATGATTTAAACTGCGCAATGAACTACATGTTGGGTGGCTCCGTAACATTTAATAAAAAACAGAGGAAGTATAATACTCCCTCCGTTCTTGAAAGAATGGAACATTGCTAAATTAGGTACTGTTCACACAAGCGCTTTAACTTAAAGTTTTATGATAGTTATACACGTTAAAACATAGTCAAGTTTGATCTTGTTAGATTCATTTCGTCGAGTAGTTTTTAAATATAGAACTTTTAGAATTTTTACTTGTACCAAACTTGAGTTATTAATATTTTAAAATATGTATTGGACTGCGTACGTTGTGGGTCCGTTACAATTTTTGGAGAACGGAGGAAGTATTTAAACATATTTTGAAATATTAACCAATAAATAAATGCATTGAACTATGTGCCAAAGTTAAACAAGACAAAATAAATGAGACGAAGGAAGTACAAACTTTTTAAACCCCGCCTCAGTTTCTTTGGACGTTACGTTAATGACGGGTTATTGTACAACTTTGACTCAACTTTTTATTATAGTTATATAAGAAAATATAGTCAAATAAAATATTATTGGATTCGTATAATCATTATTAAAAAAATAAATTTTTATTGTTGTTACTTGTACACAAGTTAAATTATTATTTGTTAAAAATTTGTATTGAATTTTATGAAAAAAATGAAATGGGACTTTTATGTGGAGAGGGTGGAAGAAATGGGACCTGGATGTGGAGCCCAAGTGCCTTTACTTTCCACACGAAACTTGTCAAAATTTATTGTTATTAATTATAGTAAAGCTTTTATATATATATATATATATATATATATAGTTTAAAATTGATACCGGGTGTTGGAGCCCAAACCATACAAATTAAAAGTGATAAACAGGAGGTAGAAGATCAGGTGAAAAATCAACCCTTAACTATAATGTTGAAAATTAGGATACTTAACCAATAGATCAAGTCACCATTCACTTAATTATAAGAAAGTTAAAAATTGGTACTTTATGAGGTCAAGAAATCATCTGTTCCCCAATATATTACTTATCAAAGAAACATATAGATCAGTCAAATATGATAAAGTAAACAATATCCTATATGCTCTTTTAAACAAAATTTAAATACAAAAATTTGAAGGAAACGGTCTTTAAGCAAATATATAATCCCATAACTACTTAAGTGGACTGCGGGTTTAATTCTTCCTTAGCTTTATTTGATATCCAATTGAATACTATATTTATACAAGCACATGTAGGAGATTACTGAATTAGGTACTTTTGGGAAGTCAAATTTCCCTGCATGGGTCGAACGACATCGACACTTCCCTAACAAGTCAAAAATGTACAAAAACCATATATGCACAATGATAGTGTGCTTTAATTTATATATATACTTATATAAGATGGGCGATGATTACGAATCAGCTGAAAACAAATTTCTTCATATTATAGTGTGGGAAATTTTTCAAAGATTCTTTTGTTTGAAAAAAAAAATAAATAAATAAATAAAATAAAAATGATAATAACATTTTACTATGTAAACTAAAACATAATATATTTATAAAATTAGTAATGTATAACGTGTATAAATATTTTATATATACATTTCACAAATATCGAAGTAGATGAATCTGTCCCATAACTACCCTAATCTTAGTTGAATCCGTCCATGAACCCGATTTTTTTCGCTAATCATCGCCGAACCCATCCCATAACTACCATAATCATCGCCGAACCCATCCCTCCATTAGGGAAGTTATGGGACCGGTTCGGCAATGATTAGCAAAAAAACCGATTTATGGACGGGTTCGACTAAGATTAGGGTAGTTATGGGACAGATTCGTCTAATTCGATATTGGTGGGACTGTTTGGAAAATTTTAAAAAGTTTTGAGACTAAATGAGTTTTTTTTTTTCTAGCGCAACCCTTTAGTATAGTTATGAGATGAGATATATGGGAAAAAAAAACCCATATAGTCCAATAAGTTTGAGAAATTATTGGACTGTTTGAGAAATTTTAGAAAATTATGGGACTATTCGGGTTTTTTTGGATTAACCTAAATTGTTAAAGCATACACATTGAAGAGCATTTCGTCCACTATTTTTGGTTTGATAGCTAAATAAAAATTCATATTTAAATATGGATTCGGTTTGGGAGCTGATGAACTCCTGCTCAAATATTGAAGGAGTGCTTTATATGTGCTAAATGAGTGTTTTCTATGTGCGGAGTGTTTTTATATAACCCAGACACCATTAAATACCCAGCACATATCTCATTAACACACAACATATACCTCATCAGATCAGAATGCTAGCACTTGCTGAATGTCACTAATTCAACACCATATCGGAACCGATTGAAATATGAAATGAAGAGTAACAATTGCCTACTTTTCATCTTTCCTATTCAAATTCAAGCATCCATTTGGTTATTTGCCCTCAATAATAACTAAGATTTATGAGTGTATTAGTTGTACTCATTGAGGGCCAAAAGACTAAATTGATTGGATAAATATACAGATTTAGCAATTAAAAAATTAATATAAGAGTATGTTTGAATCAAGCCGTGGATAATTTAGTTTAGAACCTAACGAACAAACCCTAAATTATTAATTAGCGGTACATATAAGATGAAATGGCGTAATTGTTCCTTATGGTTATGGCATTACGTTAAGAATTTGCGCCATTGCATATTGCCATCATTTTTTTCTTGACCAATATAAAATGATATGAAATAAAGAGTGAAAGTAAATTATAGAATAAGAGACGATTAAAATATACTGAAACTATGATTACTGAAAACTATGATTGAATGATATGAATATGACCTTTTTTTTTAGAAAAAAAAATTGGATTTAGTTATCTACAAGTAGAATTAATATATTTAATAATATTAATTACATATGTATAAGTGTATTTAGTTAAGTGATTTGTCACTTTCAAATGAAAATTTCCCAATTACTCCGAAAAGTTGGCAGTATAATTAATCGGAGTATATAATATTCATGACCCTGTGTATATGTCACCTGAAATAATTCATAGTTAATAAATTGATGAAGTAACAATCAATTGATTGTTAGTTCATCATGGTAGAAAACAATTCAAATCATACTTAAGCATATATTCTCTTGCACAAAATTTTTGAGAAAATGTGGCTGAATTAAAGGTGAGCAAATAATTTGTTTCACATTATTATATCCCTTATATGAGAAGATTTAAACAGATGCATTTACACTACTTTAACTTCAAGCAAATTAAATAAGAAAGTTAGAAAGAAAAAGAATTGAAGTCAAACTACAAACTACATGGAAAAAAAACAAGTAAAATAAAGGGAATCATGAGTATAATAATGATGGGATTCCTGGGACTCGGCTTCGTAAAAAAAAAAATATAATAATGGTGGGAAAATGAGTTTCACAGCTAAACTAGTTACTCCCATAAACATAAGTTCTCCACAAATTTAATTAAACATGTGATCAATTAATTTAAGCTGTACTTCAATCAATTATTCATCAAAGGACCAGAAAAATACATAATTGACTTAATGATTTAAGTACTTACATGTATATTATCAAGTGTTAACCAAACGTTTTCCAGTACACATTGCCATGTATATATATATATATATATGTTTTACTTCTTGCAAAAATAAATAATACATCGATCACTACTAAACTTTATATAAATTACCTTTGAAGCTGCAAAAAATCCCATATAAATAATTAGGCCAGTTTCCATCCAAGAAAAGGCCTACACATGAAGTGTCAGAAGGCTTTATCTGTTTTGCTTCTCAAGACTTGTTTCCTTTAGCAATCTTCTGGCATCACTAATTTCCTGCACTGAGTAAACTGATTTGGAATTTATAAGGTGACCAAAGGAAGATGACTTGACAGGAGAGCTAATCAGATTCAGGGTTGTGGGCAAAGCTGTTGGGATATTCTGATTATTCATCTGTCTCAATTGATCATTATTTTCCATTGATAGATGGAAGGAAGCAGCATTTGGTATATTGAAAGAAGGCATGGCTGCTCCAGAAGGGTAGAAGTAAAGATCAGAGCTCGACGGGAGGGCCAGGCGATGATCGTCTGCCTGATTATTGGCAAAGGCAGCAAACCCTCCTCCAGATTGGGCTAATGAAAGATTTGAAGGATCCCAATGGAAGTAAGAGGTGTAAGGGAAGTTTGGGAAAGGGGTATTGGATTGAGCACTTGTGTTGTTCAAAGGGAATAGGTATTGTGCTGAAATTTGGGCGACAAACCCCCCAAAACCATCGCGCTCATTGTTGGGTTCGTTCAATTTGATCCCTTCTTTCATCGCGCTAATTCCCAGATTTGGGCTCAGGAAGTGGGATGAGTTGTGGGAAGGCATGATGGGTTGGTGTATAGGCAACATAGGAAGAGGCGGGAGCTTGTCGATGTCATTCTTGGTGGCGTCGAGCAGCCAGTCTACAACCTTGCTAGGTTGGTTGAGGCCGAGCCTGTCTTGGAGATCGTACAGCTGAATCGCCGTGGGGACAGAAAGCCTGATCCGCCGGTCTCTCAACCCCCTTATGGTGCAAACTTTGCTGTGCCTGTCTTTGCCACCGAATGTCCTCGAGACGCGGACGATCCTCGGATTTTTGTAATTGGACCAGTGTCTGGATGAGCTTGGGATTTTGGGGAATTTGCTGTGGCTGGGCTCATCTTCTTTCATTGCTTGGAATTCCCTGTCCGATCTTGGATGATTCATGGTAATTTTTACACCAATTCTTGTCTCATCACCTGCAGCGCATTTTGAGGAATATCTAAAATCAAGAAAATATAGCCATTAAATTCAAGTGTAAAGCCCAAAGAAGTATAAAAATAAAAATAAAACAAACCCTGGTTTTCCTGAATTTAGGTTTTCTTCTTTCAACTGTCTCTGCTTTTGTTAACAAATTGAGAAAGATTCCTTCCTCAATTTCCACAGAAAATAAAAGCAATTAAAAGATTCCCTTGTTGAAAACAAGGATTCCTCATCATGAGTAAAAAATAAAGAATTCAATTCTTCGAAAATAAAATTGCTGCAAATTTGGTATTCCAATTGATGAAGTTCTTCCAAGACTGCACAAAATTCGTCAAGTCGAACCAAACTATTGGTTCACACACGTCGTAATTAGAGATCGAGACCAAAGACAAGTACCAAAATGAAATAACCGTATCCAGAACGCAATTTTCTTTCAGAAAGAAAATCTGAGATCAGAAAACCCTTGTAACATAAAACCACAATTTCCCTTAAACTTGCCAAAAAAAAAAATTCAATCTTTCGTTATTCGCGGGGAAGAAGAACTTAAGATGGAATCAAACCTTAATTTCTGATCTTGAACTGCTGAAGCTATGGAGGTAATTAAGATCTAGTGAGTCTTTTTCTGACTTCAACTTTGTATCGAAATGAAAACAAACTAACTCACACAGAAACCCTCAAATATATATATAAGCTTGGAAATGAAGGCAGTTCGATGTAGGGGAAGATGAGGAGATGGAATATTATTACCACATCAAATTGCAAGGACGCTAATAAAAAGGAGAGAAAAGGAACGGCGTATTCGCGACCATGTGGCGCCAACGTGTGACGACACATGAAATTTATTTCGCGGGGTAGAGAAAAGGAGAGAAAAAGAATGGGAAATAGATAGGGATCGAAATAATTGAATCGAAGGTAGCTTGTTGAACTATAGTTGGCAAAATTCAATAGCTTGAATGTGTTTTAGTTTGTATTTATTTTTGCTAATACATAAGGTTCATAGATAGACTTGTAGCAAAAAAGGGACCAACCTACGCTATACTCACATTAGAAAAAATGAGGTAAACTGCTTTATTGCCAACTGCAAATAGCTTTGTCAGCAAAGACCTTATAGCTCACAATGAAAAGTACTGTACAGTGTGAAACAAGGGGTTTGGAATTTGGGGATGCAATTTCTTGTTAGTTTTAAGGAAATGGTTTTTATCTCTTCACCATTTTTATTTGACAGAAAACTGTTCAGTTGTAGTAAGTGTGTTCAATAAGTATAATTTGTATGTTATGAACTTTCTACATCTCTTAAAAAAACTACTTCATGTGTGCATTGTAAAAAACAAAAATAAAATTCGTTGTTACTAATCATGTACTCCCTCCATCTTATTTATTCAGTTTTGTTTGAATTTTTGACACTGTTTATTATCTAATTTTGACTTAATTTTATCGCAAGTATATAAGAAAAAATAGTTATGTGAGGTTTTGTTAGAATCGTCTAATCTTGTAGTTTTATAATATAGTTTAAATAATATTTACTTGTACACAATGCGATATATCAACTATAAAATACGTGTATTAGTGTATGTGTTCAAATCAAACAGAACAAGATGAATGGGTCAGATGTGAATATGAATAAAACGGAGGGAGTATGTGTGTGTTTGTGTTTTTTTTTTTTTTTTTTTTGTTGGTAAGATTTTTGTTTCAAAGTTAAATTTAAGAGGCGGTGGTGACAACAAATTATATATACACGCATGCTGTGAGTAGCTACTCACAATAGTGGTAACGATTTCAGAATATTATTGTCCCAAATTTTAATAGTTTACAAGAAGATATTATAAAGTATATCGTAATTAATGATCCTTTTTTTCATTTTTTTTCTTATAATGATATTATATCTTTGTTGTGTGTGAATATGAAGTATTGATAATATGGCATAATATTTCAATAATGTCGATGTTAAGAGCTATGGTCTGAACTTAACTATAGTACAGGCATAGGTTGAGGGTGAATTTTAAACAACTAAATTAAAGAATGAATAATCATTGAACATGGGATCTATTTTATATGTTAGGGAATAAACATAATTAATTAGTATACTAGAAATATCGTGGGGGAGTTAAGCCTTTATTTTTTTTATGAATGCAATTTTTAAATAAGGTATATATATCTCTTTGAAGTCACTGCAGAAACAATTAAACCAATAACTTTTCTATCAGCGCTCACACATATATTAGATTTGGTTTTATTTGCAGAATTATTATGTGGTGAATGTGCTGAGCTAATTGTGTATTATTGTTTTGTTAAATGTGCTCTAAAATTTTACAGTTAAACTAGAAAATAGTAATTAATTCATACACTTTCCAGCACAAATATATTGATCTAGCTACAAACAGTACGACTGATCCAACACATTCAACATATAATCTATTTAGTTGCCTCATCAATGCAGAATTGTAGTTAAATAATGCCCTAATTCTGAATAACAAAATATTCAATTTCAACGCATTGCCAACTTTTATAAATGTACAAAACAAGCTAAATAATGTTGCAGAATTTAATGGGCTTATTGTATTGGCCTAGGTTTATTTTCCAGCATCATTAATAAGGGAGTGTTACAAACTGTAATGTATATTAAAAAATAAATAAATAAATAAAACAAAGAAAGTAAAGATTGAGCTTAGCTATGGCGCACCACACTATAATAGTGCTTTTTCTTTGGAGGAGGAAAAATCAATATACTAAATAATAAGATGAGTCCTCCCAATAAATAAGCAACAACTTAGCAAGAAAATTATTGGTTAGTGAAGCTATTTACAATCAAGAAATGCAGAGAATTATATTATATTATACTATATAAACAACAGTGAACATGAATATTAGAATATATATATATATAAAATATATATGTATATATATAGACGAATATTAATTAGGCATAAGAGATTAATATGGATATGGCATCTAAGTAGTATAGAGGAGGGACCAACTAAGGCCCCTTCTTTAAAGCTTTTCCTGCTTAGTATTCACAGGACCACTCAATATTTGCACTCAAATTTCTTCTAGCAACTTGTAGTTGTACCAGTGATGATATATACATATATGTATACATGCAACTTTATTCATCTTTTTTATTTTTTTTTATTTTTCATTGTTGACCCTTATAATTAATTTTATATTATTTTAAAAGAGAAAATTCAAAAAATTAACCCTCAACTATACTAATTTCTTGGTCTTACACCTAACTAATTTTTGAACCAAAAATACATCTAAAATATTCAGGTTTGGAAAAAATACACCTATGTCTGTTTTAATTGTTAACTAGTAAGTAACCCGTCGAGACTCGACGGACATAATTATATATTTTTTATATAATATATACTTATATTGTATAAAATAATAAAAAATTATATCTTGAGTAATGAAAAATATGTAATATAATTTAATTATTTTTAAAACTAACTAAGAGGGTATTTGGATATGCGTTTTAAAAAGTGCTGTAGCGTTTAGAAAATGGATAATCGAATAATTAACAAAACGTGTTGTAGAAAATTAAGTGTTTGGATGAGCTTATGTTGTTTCAAATCGCAATAATCAGATAATCATTAAAAAGTGTTTGGATTTGTATTTTTCATTACCTCAAAAGGCAACAATATAGTAAAATCTATTTTTGGCTAAACGTAATTTTCTTGCAGCACCAAAATGTAGCTGCAAGAAAATAGTTTTTTATTCCCTCATAACGCAAATAATAGATTATAGAAGTTAGTACACAAGCAGGATTAACTGATTATTTGCATTTTGCAAACGCAATAATCAGATAATATGTCCCAAAACACACAAACAAAAATCCCTCTAAGAAATTATATTATACCATTTCTTTAACTTCTGTGGCTTATCCAGTACAAACCTAACAAATCAATGAAAATAATTATTAATATAATATTTTATTTAATTTGAAATTTGAATTAAAATAAAACAAAATTTAAATATAAGTATTAAGTATAATATGAAAAATTCCCTCATAAAAATTTCATTCCTGAAAATCTCATTGGTATGGACTAATATACTACTATCTTTAAAAATGTCTGAATTTGAAATGATGCAGTTTATATTTGTATACGTACTCTTAAAAATTGTCGCTATAGGATCACCCGTATAATTTGTGAGAATATCATACGGAAATGTTACATATGATTGTAGATCTTCAAAATTAATACCGGCCTTACCATCACCTACATCGAGTATCCATTTTGCAAATTTTCTGTCATATATAAATTTATTGTAAACAACATTTCTTATGATATCTTAAGTTAATCATTCTTAATTGCATATTAATACTTTGAGCCACATATTGCTAGTGACACGAAATATTGCAATATAACTGTTTATAGCTAAAACTGGTTTTGGAAGATAAAGTCAAACATTCTTTAAAAATTAGCATTGAATTTTGTTTATAATCATAGCAAAACAAACTACAAGTTGAAATTTTCTCATCTAAAATCGAATGAGGAATTTGGTTAAATCAGATAGACTCATAATCATTCTACCAGTCAAGAATTTTTTACTTCCATAGTTTCCTGAAAATTAGTTTAACCTCAATAATATGGTTCCGCATCTTGGTACCATCAACCTATTTACATTGCATACTTTATTTGATGGATCTGTATTCCTAATAAGCATGACTATGCAACCCTAATTCAACTATATTTCATGATTCGGTAATCCAGAATAATTGATCGTGTTTAGATATTTCAGTGAAAATAATTCATTGGCATTATCTATGTTTTCATCCTCTTGACAGATATTGTTAGGAACTGATATGACATACATTTCATGATCGAATCGTTAATTGTATTAACAATCTCATTAATAGGGATTAGTATAGCAATATCTTTAAAAATATCTTGATTTGAAGTGGTGCAGTTTATATGTATATAAGTACTCTCAACAATTATTGCTATAGGATCTCACGTAGAGTTTATAAAATTATCATATGTAAATGTCACATCTAATTGTACATCTCCAAGATCAATACCAGATTTACAAATTACCATCACCTACATGAAGAATTCATTGTGCAAATTTTTGTCATATATAATTTTTATTCTAAACAACATTTCTTATAGTATATTGGGTTAATTCATCTTAAATACATATTAATACTTGGAGTCCCCTGTTTCTAGTGACACGATATATTGCAACGTATCACTAACATGGGTAAAAACCGACTTTTTAAGATAGAGTCCACATTGTTTAAAGATCGATGACATTGACTTCTTTTTATAATCATAGTAAAACAAAATGCGAGTGTGACTTTTTTCCATTGAAATCGAATGAGGATTTTGATTAATTCAGACGGGCTAATAATCATTCCACCAATCAAAATTTTTTATCCAAATAATGAGCTTTGTTTTAATGAGAAGAGAGGTCAAATAATTTTCTGGGATAAGTTTTTTGCAGGTAGAATTCTCATCACACTCTAGTGGAATACAAAATCCAGAATATGCAGTCATACCTCTTGGAAGGAGTATGGATGCTATTCCACTGGATGCTCCATACAACACAATATCACTTCACCCATGAAGGGTTAAACGTAATATTTTCTAGATAAATTATTGATAAATATCTTATCAGTTTCACCACGTAAAGAAAAAGAATTCACCCTCATCACTATCAACTACATACGTTATTTTATTATTATAAACATTCCACTGCTCATTAATCAACAAAGGTAATAGCTTAGCATGATCCGCCTTCATTTATTCCTTATTATAATATGTCTCTTCTAGTATCAATATATTATTTATTTCAGACGTTAAAACTTCATTCAGTACCGGCATTTCAGAGAAACTTTTCAATTTTATAGAATTTGCAGAATTTAGACTTTCAATTTCTAACAAAGCTAGATTTATATTTGTTGTTCCGTTAACAGCAAATCTATTGAAATATAGATTAATGCAGTATTTCTTAAAAAATAGATTAAAAAATTAACTTTTTCTTCTTTATTTATTGATGGACCTATTCGTATCCCAATAACTCTTTATACAGCAGATTCTTTTATTTATAATATGCTTTACGAAATAATTAATTTACTCTAAACCAATTATATATAGAATATGAATTTTCAAAATTCTCTTAAAAATTACTCCATTCGTCCCATTAATTCTGTCTCACGTTCGTTTTTGGTCTGTCCCATTCCAATTGTCTCATTCCCTTTTTGGAAATAATTAACTCTAAACCTACTCCCATCACATCACAGTAATAAATAAATATATTAAAATTTCAAACACACAACTATAATATCACACATAAATAAATCAATTAACAATTCAAAACTCATTACAATCCCATCACATAAATTCATAATTTACCACCACTTTAACACTAATCTACCCTTACATTAAATGCTAACTATCCCACATAAAATACCGTGCCCAAAAGTTTTGAGACGCTTTTAACGGGACGGAGGGAGTAGAATTTTTTGTATTATTTTTAATATAATAAAATATAAATAAGATTTATACTATTTAATATATTTTTATACAATATTAGAATGATATAATTATAAAATATATATTTTAACGATTAGCAACTATATAATTGTATATTAATTTTAGGAGAAGTGACATATTTTTTTAAAAACATGGCCTATATATACATTAATTAATATGTACAAATCTTTTCTATATATTCATTAATGTATCTTTTAATAATATAAATTTCATATATACACTGCGAATTTCATATAAATTACAAATTAAATATCTTTTAAAAACTAAAAATTGGGATTTCATATACACATTAATATATCTTTAATATGAATAAATAAATATGATGTGCAATGTACATTTTGATTATATCTTTTACTACACCAAAAAAAAACCAAAATTGTGACTAAACCTACACAAAATTATGGGCATTACAATATGATCATCATATTGAAACATAAACGAAATATAATTCTTTTAGTTGTCAGTGCATAACCTCATCCTAATAATCCTATGGTGCAAAAACTAAAAATGCATATTCATGTCATAATAATCCTATGGTGTAAAAAACCCAAAATCTATAAATAAATAATAAGTGCAGCAATAAAATCTAAAATAAATAAAATGTTGAATAATATAAAATAGATAAAATAAAAAAATAAAAAATTTCAAATTTTATCTTTCAAATTTTTTTTAAAAAGTAAATAAATCTCTAATGATTAAATACATAAATAAACGCAAAAATCTAACATTAGTAAATTTAAAAATGCAAAATAATAGATAAAATAAAAGTTTCAAATTTTAAATTTCAAATCTTTCAAATGTATTCAAAAGTGAAGATTGTGAGAATTCCATATAAATTGGAAATTTCATATATTTCAAAAACTGAAAATCTTTAATGAATAAATAAATAAATGCGAAAATCAAAATTAATAAATTAAAAATGCAAAAATCTATAAAAATTAGAAATTGGAAATAGAGACACCATATTAAATTTAGAATAGGTTGTTCACTAATGCTTTAATATATATAATGATTAACAACCTTATTTCGGTTATGTTGTCAAGAGTATTTTTTTTCCCGTATAATTCTGACCCATATTTCACATACTGGGACAGTCCTGATGGCCAAAAATAAAATTGTTGATGATCCATATTTTAAAGGGTCCAAAATTTATTTTTCAGTTCTAATAAGTTTTTGTTTTTTTTTTCGGTTTTGGCTACGATATTAAATTTTAATTGAATTCTTCATAATTTTGTTCATTTTCTCAAACTATCCCATGAAAATGAATTAACCAAATTCATTCAGTAATTATGTTAATTTTCGCTCAATCCATCCCACCCACCCCTAATGAAGATTAATACTGACGTGGCAGCGGATGGTGTTGCCGCACCAACCACATTGGAACACTAATCCTCTGTCACGTCAGCATTAATTATCATTAGGGGTGGGTGCAGGGGCGAAACTACAGCCATATATGGAATGGCTTGGGCCCTCCCATGAATTTTGCAACAATTCTATAATAATATACTTATAATCCAATAATCAAATGTTAGATATAGTGAAATGTTATATGTTAATTGTTTTATTCTTTTAAATTCTAGAAACCCACTTATAATAATATATACTTGCTCTGTACTTCACTTATACCTCTTCATTGTCCACTAGGATTTTGACTGTTCTATTACCAATTCACCATTATTACAAATCAAATTCTAAACTCTAATAATTTTCTACACTATGAGTTTGAGGTTTGAACTATACAATAACAACATAGAAAAGTAAGAAAATGACTAACTTCTAATTGCTATCCATCTCCACCTATGGACATTCATCTTCTTCAGTTGGAAGTTAGGTTTGACTTTTTTTTTTTTTTTGTATAATGTTATTTGAAATATTTTAAAATAGTTTGTGTTTGGTTTTGGATTACTTTTTTTTTGTTATTTTTTTTAGTGAAACCGGCCCTTCCTTATTGACATTTTTGGTTTCGCCACTGGGTGGGTGGGATGGATTGGGCGAAAATTAGCATAGTTATCGCATGGATTGTGCTAATTAATTTTTTATAGGATGGTTTGGGAAAACGAACGGGACAAAAACCCGCAAATCCCAATATGTCAAAACTAATTGTTTGGCTTGGGTTGAGCCAAGGACCTTTTTCTCCTCAAGGGAGGCTATCGGAAAAGGATCAAACCGATTACGGGTCCGGATTAACAATAATGCGCCCACAATTGACTGAATCTTCTTTGAATTGATCAAAAACAACAAGATACAATGGGGAATCTACTTGTTGTTAAGAAACAACGGCGGAATTCACCAAGAACAAGGAACCAAACTACCAGTTGCTAAGAAACAACGGTGGATTTGGAAAAGGTAACCGCTACAAACTAAGCTAGATTCTAAGGAAAGCTGTAAAGGAAAGCTGTAAAGAAAGCAGTAAAGATAACAAGGAATTAAATTTGATAAAAGGAATTTGGAGGTTGGATTGATCTCTCTGATTTTGTGTGTGTCGACCCCTATTTATAGCCGGAGCTGGAGTAACCGCTCTCCGGCCGATCCTTCTGAGCCGAATTCTCTCTTTCTTCATTTCGGTTGTTTTGGTTTCGGCTGTTCCCCTCCTATTTCGGCCGAAATCTCTATCAGTCTCGGTTCCCTTCCTTCGACTTTTACTATGGACTATCGGCCTTACTGATCTTAAGCCCATCTTCCTCTGGAACTCTCTCTTCTTGCCCATATCTTATGGCCCAATTGCTCTTCGCGGCCCATCATTTCGTATGGCCCCAACAGATGCCCTCCTTACTTGGGCGAATTTCTTTCCTAGGAGAAGGAGACCAAGTAACTCTTCTCTCTCTTCTTCTTCGTGCGCTAACTCCTCCTTAATATCCGGCCACGTCCTTCCGTGCCTCTTCATTTTCCTCTATTTTCATTTTAAAATCATTCTCCCCTTTCTATTTTCCTCATTCTTCCTTCGTCTTCTTGCTTCTTTTTTCCTCGATGGCGCAACCGATTCTTTCTCCTTTCTCTCAGAGGATTAAGGATTCTGAAGATTCGCTTGCTGATACTTCTTCGCTTCGTTTTACTGCTGATGGTCTCACTACTCTCGGCCCTCTCGCGACTTCTGCTGAGGCCGCCGCCTCTGTCTCAACTTTCTTTGGTGAATCGAAGACGATTCCTCTTTTTTCGGATTATTTTTCCTCCCAACTTTTCGGTTCCATCACCACTTGGCCTATTGTAACCTCAGAACATATTCTTTGGTACGAACGACTTCATCCTCACTGTGAGCCGATTTGGGTATCTTCCGGTATTAATCATCTGATCAAACTAAGCACGCAGCCTTTCCCTTCCAACTGCCGGTGTATTCAGGCTCTTCTCCGCTTCTGGAACTCATCCATCAACTGTTTTTGCTTCCCTTGGGGTATGATGACTCCAACTATTGAAGATGTTAAGCTCCTCTTAGATCTTCCTTCCCTGGGGAATCCTTCTTTGGCGTCACCGGTTCTGAAAAACCCACTGTGAAGACATCGGGCTTTGTCTCGGGGCATACTTTTGCTTTATGGATCAAGAAATATCGCAGCTCCAAGCCCGAATTCACTCAATTAGAATTTGAGGCTTTCATGATGCATTTCCTTAGTCGATTCTTTTGGTGCGCCGCTGCCAAGAACGTTGTTCTTGAGACCTATCCTTTGGCTAAGGCCCTTATGGACAGTAACCACCGCCTGCCGCTCTCCGATTACTTTCTTGTTCATTTATATTCTGGCATTTCCTCTGTGGTTCACGGATGGGCTGAGGGCCAACTCAGTCGATCTCACGGCCCCCTTTGGTTTCTTCATCTTTGGCTCGCTTGGCACTTCCGAGACATTTCTGGCTTTCAGCCTGATCCTTCTACCACTTCCCATCCTTCTGAGCATGACCTCCTCGGGGTCAGGTTCCCCGACATGCGTATCGAGCAATGGATTTATTACTTTGTGAATAAGCCTCCTCTTGATTCCTCCTCCTGCTACCTCTACTCTAATGCTCCTGGCGGTTGGGTTTCGGCCATTACCGCTCCCCCTTTCGGTACACCCCTCTTGCCTGGATTTGCTCAAATCTGGAACGCATGTATCATCCCTCTTCATATTTTTAATTGTTCGGTATCCGTCCCTCCTGATCATCCTATTCTATCTGAAGTTTACAACCCTCATTTGGTCAGCCGGCAATTCGGCTTTGTTCAGGATGTAGTCCTTCCTCTTCGCGGAGATCCGGATCGTTATGGCAAATCTTTTGAAGGGTTCGGCCCTGAAGATAGCCGAAATCTTTTCCGAACATAGGCTCTCCGAATTTGCAAATTCGAAGTTCGTTCTTTTGATGTTCGCCCTGGTCTGTCGACCCGGCGCTTTGATGACTGGTGGTCGAAAGTCCTTTCCTGTGCTAACTACGAACCTGACCCGCAATCCTTTCTTATTGCTCGTGGTTTCCCAGGTATTATGATGTTTTCTATCATCGAATTAGCCCCTGATTATTTCTGTTCTTCTCAGGAGGATGATCCTTTATTCTCCTGGTCTCGTAAGTCTTCCTAACCCCTCGTTTTGTATGCACATGTCCTCTTTTTTCTTCTCTTTTCCTTTATACTTTTCTCCTTTTGTAGGTGTTTCGGTTGATGCTCCGCCTCCTCCACCTCGCCCGCTTACTTCGGCTGCTCCTACTGCCTCTTCGAAGCGGAAGCATACTACCTCGATTTCGGGGAGATCAAAGGGTGAGCCTGCTTCTAAAGCTCGTAAGCGGCTGACTCGTTCACCTCTTGTCGGATCGGTTACAACGACCGATCAGGTTTGTTGTCTCTCTTTTCGTCTCTGTTTTAGCTTTGACTTGTTCTCTGCTGCCTTCTTAATATTTGCATTTTTTTCTTTTCAGGTTCATTTGGCCGGGGATTCGCCTAGTTCTTCTGTGTCACCTGTTTCTTCAGCAGCTCCCAATGATTTGCCGCCTTCTTCTACTATTGCTCCTTCGACCCTTGATCCGATTAACGAAGCTGACACTTCGACACTGGCTTCCCATATGTTTCCCGTTTCGTCGAATGCTATAGGGTCGAATCTGATTCCTCTGCTCCTGGATGCAGTGGTGTCGATTCTCGTGTCCTTGATTCACTCATATCCCCGTTAACCGTTCTCCCTTCGGCTTCTACTACTTCTTTCCCTAATCCTTCTCTCTCCCATCTTCGCCGAGATGGAATGCCCTCAACTGATGTTCGTCCTTCTTCTCCCTTCCCGGACAGGAGCGTTCTGGATGATTTCTTTTCTCCTTCCTTTTCTTATCCTTCATCAGAATTTCCTTCTTCTTTTAAAGCTTGCCTGGATAGATTGGAACATTTAATTACCTATCAATCGGATGTTCTCTTGGTTCACACGAAGCCCATTCTCCTACTTCTTTCTCATATCAAACAGTCCTTCCCTAATGACCTTCTTGCTTCGAACTTGGAGGATGTCCATAAAGCAATGTTTACCTGCCTTCTTCGAATGGACTTAGAGCTTCCCAGCATTCTAGCTACCCGCAGAAGTCTTGAGGAGGAACAAGCCTCTCTTACTCTGCACAAGTTGGAATTTGATAAACATACTGCTGATTATCATACATATATGGGCAAGTTGTTGACCAATGACAACCTCAGGCTCCAGTATTCGGTTCGTCTTTCTGCTATCGATTCGGAAATTAGCCGACTCCAGCTTGAAGCGCATAATATAAAGAACACTCTGACTGAAATGGATAAAGAATCGGCTCATTTGCAGAATCTTGTTAAGCAGTTACATAAATCTGCCCAAGCTCCCAGAGATAGGCTTGCTAGTCTCCATCAAGAAATAGGCTACCTGGCCTTAAGAACCTCTTTCAGTGATGAAGTCATAAGCATTTTTCGCAGCTTGTGGTCAGAAACTCAAGCTGTGGTCGACCGAATCCGATCTGTTTCAACCTAACTTCCTCCTGCAACGAGTACTTCATTGGTCTCTGACAATCCTGCTATCAACTCCTCCAAAGACCCTGGTAGTCTCTGATACGTTCTTTTCGCTCGTAAGATGTATGATGAGATGATTTACACCGTTTATCTGTTTTGATGGATTCTTTTTCTTTTCTGTTTCTTCCTTTAGGGGCCCAGTCTGGAACTTTCCAGGATGCTTCCGATCATCTATTCTCTTCTCAAACTGATGATCCTCCAGTTTCGGCCGAAGCTGAAGCTCGATCCTACCAGGAATTCCAGTCGGCCTTGCACCCTGCAACTGCCCGAAATTCGGATGCTGCTCTTCCCCATGGCTTTGATGATGATGATATTGCTTTTGACTTGAGTAGAGATTAGTATCCGAAATTCGGATGTAGTTGTACAGGCCCCCTTTTTTTTTCGGATAGACTTTGCTGTAGTTGTCTGATGCATCTCTGACTGTTTTAGCCGATCTTTTATTGCATATTTCGATCGGCTCTTTGCTAAGTGCTTGTCTTTTGTGATTTATCACGTCTGTTTTTCCCGTGATCTTCGGGATATCTTTTAGCAGAGCAATATTCTCTGCAACTTTATTGATACCTCTGAAACGTCTTGTCCATCATTAATGCGCTTCCGTTTCTGTCTTTAGCTGTAAACGGCTGTTGCTCACAATTCTATAAATACTGGTAGTCTTTCCTTCATCATCATAATGCCTTGAAATGCTTGCCTTTGCTTTCCTCTATGTATCTTCTTTTCTTCCCTCTCTGGCCTCCTTGGCCTACTATTACTTCTATCTTTAACAGAAAGACTTCATCTTTATGTGATACGAGCACAGCTACTTACTCCCACGCTGTTTTCAAATGGAAGAAGACCTTTATCTGTTATTCCAAATTCATGTTCCGACGGTCATATTAGGACCTTGCCCTTCTCCCTAGTGAAAAAATGACCTGTAGTACATTTGCTAATATTGGTCCCAAAGTCCTGGGCGGTCGGATGATGACTTCGCCTTTCTATGGGACCATGTTGTTTCTTTTGCTCTTGAAGGGCACCCCGTTTGGGTTTCGTCCCTATCTCCGATGCTTAGCTCTAAGGGGTGTCCTTGCTTGAGCAGAAACTTTTCTCTTTTTTTTTTTTTTGGGTCAGGGGGATGGTTTTGTTGACAATGCCATCTTCGCTCCTCGCTGGTCAGAAGAATCTTATGGTTGGACCTTCTTGATTCTTCGTCCTGCTGGCTTCCATCCTTTCCCTGCCTCAATAAACTTGGACGTTTCCCTTGTATAACGTAATTTCGGGCTATCAACGCCGCTTTCGGCCGAAGTAGCACCCTCTTTATACTTGTTCGTTCATGCAATAAAATCTTTATTTTCTGCTTACTTATCGTTTAATCCCAAACTGATGGATAATATTTCTTCATGTATCTTGCATTTACTGGATTTGACATCTGCTCACCATTTTCGTCCACTAACATATATGCTCCATTCGGTAATTTCGTCTGAACAATAAACGGTCCCTCCCAATTGGGACTCCATTTACCTAATCGGCCATCCTTCTGCTTGGGTGGCCATATAACTTTCCAAACTAAGTCTCCAACTTCAAACCGCTTAAGACGAATTCGCTTATTGTACCAATCGGCCACAACATCTTTGTTTTTCTGCAAATTCTCAAAGGCTTGCATCCGATTGGAGTTAATTTCCAATAACTCATCTTTCATCGCACGATCGTACTGTTCGGCCGACATTGAATCCGCTTGGTTTGTTCTCAAAGTCGGCACTGTTATTTCGGCTGGCAACACTGCGTCCATTCCATAAGTCAGCCGAAATGGTGTAAACCCAGTGGCTGAAGTTTTAGCATTTCGATAAGCCCACAATGCTTCAGATAACTTCTCATGCCACTTCCTTGGTTGGTCTTCGATCATTTTCTTTATAATTCCTATTAGCTGTTTGTTTGTGGCCTCTGCTTGTCCATTTCCTTGTGGGTAATATGGTGACGAATGCACAATTTTTATTCCGTATTCATCTGCAAAGGCCTTGACTTTTTCTCCCACAAATACAGTTCCTCTATCTGTTAGAATCGTCTGTGGGATCCCGAATCTATAAATCAATTGTCTCTTGATAAACTCGATCACCTCTTCTTGTGAAATACTGACATACGCCTGAGTTTCGGCCCATTTCGTGAAGTAATCTGTTGCCACTAGCACGAACTCATGTCTTTTAGACGAAGAGGGATGAACTTTTCCAATGATGTCCATGGCCCATCCTCGGAACGGCCATGGTTTGATCATTATGTATAATTCTTCGGCCGGTAATTTCTGAATCGGCCCATGTTTCTGACATTCGCTGCATCCTCTCGCATATTTTTCACAATCAATACCCATATTCGGCCAATAATATGCCAGCCGAATAATACTCCACTTCATCGATTTTCCTGCCCGATGTGCGCCACATATTCCTTCATGAACCTCTCCCATCACCCTTCTGGCATCTTCTTCTCCGACACATCTGAGCAATACTCCATCAATAGCACGCTTGAATAATAATCCTCCTATTATGACGTAATCCACCGCTTTCCGCTTTTCAGCTGGATTAGCCTCCGAAGGATCTTCTAATGTCTGTGCTATCTTCTTTATTCATTCGGCCTTCTCTGTTTCGGCCAAATGTACTTCCACATTTCCTGCTATCGGCATCAGCCGATATCTAGCTGCGTGTTGAGCCAATTCATTGGCCACTTCGTTCTTCTCCCTTGGGATATATTCAATATATACCTCATCGAATTCTTCTAACAAATTAACCGCTTCTTCGTACAATCTAATCAACTGAGAACTCTTAACCGAAAAATCGCCTAATAATTGCTGAACAACTACTTGTGAGTCCCCTCTGATAATGATTGCTTTGACTCCTTCTTCTATCAACCGTTGTAATCCCGAAATCAACGCTTTGTATTCAGCTTGGTTATTCGTATATGACTCTGGCAATTGCACGAAATACTTGTATACCCTGCCCTCCGGTGTTTGTAGGGTAAACCCTGCTCCGACTCCTGAAGCAGCTTTAGAACCATCAAACATCATCACCCATGGTTGCAAGTATACAATTCCTATCTCATCGACTTCTTTCGGCCGATCTTGATGATCGATGTCATCGGTCATCGGATGTATCGCATGATCAGCCAGAAAATCGGCTACAATCTGTCCTTTCATGGCCCTCAAAGGTTGATATCTCAAATCGTATGCATTTAACTTCATGGCCCATTTGGCCATTCTTCGGCTACTGACCGGATCATTCATCATAATCTTGACTATGTCAACCGAAGCCACCACTATCACTTGCCTCGGTTGAATATAATACTCTAATTTCTGGCATGCATGATAAAGACTTAAACATAATTTATGAATCGGCGAGTACCTTACTTCGGCGTCCCTTAGGATTCGGCTTAGATAGTAAATCGCCCGGTCCCTTCCTTCATCGTCTTCTTGTGCCAATAATGCTCCAATAGATTCTTCGGCCGCTGCTATATACAACTTCAATGGCCGTCCTAAAATCGGAGGAACCAACACAGGTGGATTCATCAAATCCTGTTTCAACTGTTCGAAGGCTTTTTGTTGGTCGATTCCCCATTTGAACTCCTCTTCCTTCTTCAACCTCAATAAATCGGTTAGTGGTTTCGACTTTCCAGCCGCATTTGCTAAGAATCGTCTCAGGAAACCGATCTTTCCGAGAAATTTCTGTAAACTCTTCTTATCATGTGGAGGTTTGGCTTCTTGAATGGCCCTGGTCTTGTTCGCATCAACTTCTATACCTTTGTTATGTACCAGGAACCTGAGAAAATTTCCCGCCTGTACTCCGAAAGCACACTTGGCTGGATTCATCTTGACTCCGTGCAGCCTCATCCTCATGAACACCTTTCGCAAATCGTTCAAGTGGCTTTCGATATCTTTGGATCTGACCATGACGTCGTCGATATAAACTTCAACACAATCCCCTATGAGGTCATGGAAAACATAGTTCATGGCTCTCTGGTATGTAGCTCCTGCATTCTTCAGTCCGAACGGCATCACTACCCATTCGTATATCCCTATAGCACCAGGGCACCGAAATGCAGTCTTGTGAATATCTTCTTCGGCCATAAAAATTTGGTTATATCCTGAATATCCATCTATGAAGGACAACATTCCCTGTTTTGCGGCCGAATCAATCAACAAGTCAACAATAGGCATCATATACTCATTTTTTGGAGTGGCTATATTAAGATTCCTGAAATCAATACAAACTCTCAATTTTCCATTCTTCTTTATTACAGGAACAATATTTGATAACCATTCTACATATTTAGCTGGCCTAACAAACCCGGCCGCTAACAGTTTCTCTATTTCTTCTTTTATTTTTGGGACTATTTCGGGCGCTGCCCTCCTGGCCGGCTGTTTGTGCGGCCTGAACCCTTCTTTAATTGGCAATCTATGTTCCACAATTGACCGCTCCAATCCTGGCATTTCTGTATAGTCCCATGCGAAACAATCTTTAAATTCAATCAGCACTTCCTTGAATCGGCTTATAACTTGCTGGTCCAAATTCGCACTCAAAGGGATCTCCCTCGGGTGTTCCTCTGTACCAACGTTGATCATCTTCAGAGGATCTTGCGCTCTGAAGTCTGGTGTTCTTTTCGGAATAGAATCTATGAGTTCGCTCCAATTTGCTTTTCCTTCCGAAGACGCGAGTTCGGCCGATTCGAACTCGATCGCTTGCTTCGGTTGTGGATTCATCATTTACTTTCTTCATCAAGTGGCCGTACATCGGCCTGATATCTGATCTCAAACCCCAAGTCTGTCCAATCGCACTCGACGACCTGCGGGTACCTTTCCCCAACCACTGCTAAGAATGGTTGTATGGGCTCTTCATATAGCACCGCATCAATTCGGCCGGCTGAACTGACTGGGAACGGAGGTTGATCACCATCTACTTCTTCCACTGTGCCATCCTTTTTCCAGAACCATACTTTCTGGTGAAGCGTTGATGGCAAACATCGGGATGTATGAATCCAGCATCGGCTTAGTAGGGCCGCATACGGGACTTCTGCATCTACCACAAAAAACATGGTCGGAATCGAGATCGTTCCGACTGTTACATCCACTAGAATACATCCTTCAGCCGCAGTTTGAGCTCCCACAAAACTCATTACCTTCATTCTCGTAGGGAGTAAATCTTCCTTCGAACGGCCTATCTTTGTCAATGTGGATAACGACATGATATTAACAGTGGCTCCACCGTCGATAAACATTCTTCTGAGTGGTCTCCCATTGATCCAACCTCTGACGTATAAAGGCCTCACATGCTCAGACATTTTCGCAGTTGGAGGCAAAATCGTGCCTGGTTGAGCTTCTGGAACAAATGCTTTATATCCTTTTTCAATTGATTTCTCTCTTTCGGCTTCCGGCCGAAATACCTCAAGTTTATCGAAACAAAAATCCACTATAGGTTCTTCCTCACCATAGTATTCCCCTTCCTTCTGACAGAAAACCACAGCTGGTTCAGAATCCGACCAGTATTCCTCCTTTTCTTCTGTGGTTACTGTCACCATATTCGCGCTAGATCCAAAGTCGAACTTAAACTACCCGATGGGGAGTGAATCGCTATTCGGGATGATAGTTGTCTTTGGTTTCCATTCCCTGGTTCGGACTGGTCTAGGCTTCCATTCTTCTTTCGATTTCGGCTGCTCACTTTCAGCCTTTATCTGAGCTATTTTCGGCCGAAATTCGGTCTTGTTTTTCATTCGATCTCGTTCTTCTTTCGGCTGCTTCTCTTTCTTCCCTTCGGCTGTCTTCATCCTAGCCGAAAATACTTTATCCAGAATTCTTCCTTCGTCCTAAGAACAGTCATCTGGAAAGTCTCCTTCCATGTGCATCGTCTCATACTCCTCTTCTTCATATGCAGCAGCTGCTTTAAGCCGTTGCATTCTTCGTTTGTAAGTCCGATAGGATCCCTTCCCCTTTGGGACCTTCTTGTCTTCTGCCCTCCAGGCTGCATTTTCAAATCGGTGTTAGCCGAAATGCCTTGCCTTCGGGGAATTTTGGACCCATTGGCCCACCTGAGTATTTGCTGGTGGCCTTCTGAACCTCTTCATTTTTGGGGAAACAGCTTCTTCAGGGACAGTAATCTGGATTACTGTCTTCCCATTTCTTTTATCAGCTGTTAGCTTCATCTCAGAATCCCAACCGTTGGTTATGATCTTTAAGGTTGGCCTTTCACTTACGTTCTTGACTTCCCCTTCTGAATATTTGTCCGATTGCTTAATCTATTCCTTAATCTCATAACCTCCCAATCGGTCGAACACATCCGAAGTCTTTTCCTTCTCCTTCCCCTTCTGTGATGATCCTAACCTTTTCCATACTCCTGTCTTCTTCTGAACCGATGGCTGACTCCCAAGCCTATCGTGCACAGAACTTTTACTGGACGATGGTCGGTCTCCCAATCGATCGTGTACAGATCTATTTTGATCAGGATGTACCATTACCATGTTCGCAGCAGGAAATGGATTCTTATCTATTGCCATGAGTCTATCCGGGAACTTCAATTTCCCATCATCTACATGCTTTTGGATCAGCTTTCTGAAGTGTCCACAAACTTCTGTAGAGTGAGTGGCTGATCCGTGGAATCTACACCACCCTGCTTCCAATTGCTCCTTGGTAGGCTGCGGATGATTCGCTTTAAACTCCAATAGCCCATTTTTCTGGAAATAATCAAATATCTCGTCCATCTGAGATAAATCAAACGAATAAACCCTTTGAGACTCATCTCTGGCCTCTCCTTCTTTTTCCTTGCCTCTGACTGGCCGAAGAGCTGGACAAGTCATCGGTTTTTTGATTACTAATTCAGCTCTTGCTATTTCGGCTAAGGCAGGAACGTCATCTACGTTGTATTCTTCTTTAATTTCGCATCTATCCAAAGACTCTGCGAAAGAAGCAGCTGATTGGATAGGTTGCGATCTTCCACTCTGACTTCGGCTTGACTTGAAAGCCGCTTGTTCTGCTAAATAAGTTTCCATCCTTATAGCTTCGGCCGTGAGTTCGGCTACAGTTCTTGGTCTAGTAACCATCAACCTATCTTTGATGGCAAACTTCAAATTCTGCTTCAGGATTTGAATATACTCATGTTCCGGTAGCATTGTCTTAAGTTGAGCCTTTACTGCATAAAATCTCTCGATGAACTCAGTAACCGATTCTGTCGCCTTCTGTTTAGTTGACGTAAGGTCAACAACCGATATTTCCGGACTAGTATTATAAAATCGGTCATGAAATAACCGCTCCATTTCGGCCCAAGTATTGACCTATCCTGCTGGAAAATTAATGTACCATTCGAATGCTGGGCCCGTGAGCGATAAACTAAACAATATTAGCTTATGGAAGTCGTTTTGAGCGATCCTGGTGCATTGAGCCGTAAATCGGCCAATATGTTCGATCGTAGATCGACCGACTTCCCCTGAAAATGTGTTGAAATCGGGAACCTTCACTCCTCTAGGCAGTGGATATTGCTCTTCAATATAATCCGGATAAGGCTTCCGGTACATCGGCCGATTCTCCTGGCCGATGAGATTCCCAAACTGTGTGCGAATAATCTCAGCAATAAGCTCTCTATCAACCAACTGTGGCGGATTTGGTTGTTGCGGCACATATTGCTGTTGTACCACTGGAATAGGCGGTTGCACTGCCGGTTGATGCGGTTGATTCTGTTGGTGATCAAATCTCAATGGTGGAGGAGCAAAAGGACGTGGTCCTTGCCCTCCAAGCGGCCGGTAGCCTGCTGCTGGAAATTATGGGGAGTTTGCATCGCAGGTGGCTGATTCTGTGCCATCTGTGCTTGCTGTGTTCCCATCGGATACGTACTCCTTGCCAATTCGGCTCTAAGTAACGCTGGCATTGCTGCCAGGATGTTGCCTTCTATTTGCCGGACCGAATTGGTAACCGCCGCTTCTACCATAAATTGGACTTGATCACGGAACCGCGGGGTTAAATCGTCATTTGAGAACTCTTGGTGGTGGAAGTTTGAAGGTCCGGGGAATCCGGGGGGGAATTCTCCGTCTGCAGTGCGCTCTTCCTGGATCGGCGGCAAATCAGTCCTCGCCGTCGTGTTAACTGCTGGAGTTGCTTGCGTCTAAAACGTCATTTTGAGTCCCACTGGGCGTGCCACTGTTTGGCTTGGGTTGAGCCAAGGACCTTTTTCTCCTCAAGGGAGGCTATCGGAAAAGGATCAAACCGATTACGGGTCCGGATTAACAATAATGCGCCCACAATTGACTGAATCTTCTTTGAATTGATCAAAAACAACAAGATACAATGGGGAATCTACCTGTTGTTAAGAAACAACCGCGGAATTCACCAAGAACAAGGAACCAAACTACCAGTTGCTAAGAAACAACGGTGGATTTGGAAAAGGTAACCGCTACAAACTAAGCTAGATTCTAAGGAAAGCTGTAAAGGAAAGCTGTAAAGAAAGCAGTAAAGATAACAAGGAATTAAATTTGATAAAAGGAATTTGGGGGTTGGATTGATCTCTCTGATTTTGTGTGTGTCGACCCCTATTTATAGCCGGAGATGGAGTAACCGCTCTCCGGCCGATCCTTCTGAGCCGAATTCTCTCTTTCTTCATTTCGGTTGTTTTGGTTTCGGCTGTTCCCCTCCTATTTCGGCCAAAATCTCTATCAGTCTCGGTTCCCTTCCTTCGACTTTTACTATGGACTATCGGCCTTACTGATCTTAAGCCCATCTTCCTCTGGAACTCTCTCTTCTGGCCCATATCTTATGGCCCAATAGCTCTTCGCGGCCCATCATTTCGTATGGCCCCAACACTAATCATTATCATTTAATTTTTTCTTCTACAAAAAGTTGCAATAATTTTGATTTTTTTTAAAAAAAATTCAAATAAGCGGAGGAGGAAAAATTACTAATATCCACACTCCTTTTTTAAATAATATTTTCATTTTATAATTATTTAAATTTAGTCGGTGTCCTATTATTTTATTTTTACTAGACCCTAGATTTCAGGAACAACCAACTCCACATATCCTCAACCCACTTCCCCAACCCATTTCACTAACATAA
Source organism: Hygrophila difformis (assembly GCA_030278955.1). Classification (NCBI taxonomy): domain Eukaryota; kingdom Viridiplantae; phylum Streptophyta; class Magnoliopsida; order Lamiales; family Acanthaceae; genus Hygrophila; species Hygrophila difformis. Next base: position 39,886,516 of record JAOANR010000001.1, on the reverse strand, counting down.
CCCATTATTCTCCTGTTCTCATTTTAAGCCAAAACCTTTCCCCCAAGCCCTTTGCGTTACCCTTAAGTGACGTTTGGTTCGGGGATTCAAAGTTTCCATTGGCTAGGCAATGAAACATGCTGATTTTTGGTTCCAAGTATATTTTATATGAGAACCTCATATTCTCACTGAGGTGGGAATGTTCATGGTTTTGGGTGGGAATGTGATTCACAACTGATTAACATTCTTACCTTGAGGTAAATGGTAAAGGGAAGGTTGAGAGCTCGAGCTCCACTTCCAACAACCCACCATTGAGTAATATGATTCACACATGAGAGAGGTTGTATAATCTATAGGTCCAACACGGGGTGGGGCTGTTACAAAATCTTCATCAACAATTAGTCTTGTCACTTGTGCAAGGGATGAAGATTTCGAACAGCAACTTTTTCCATTTTCTCTCAAGATCAATGGATGAATTTTCATTTGCAATAGTGAAAAGGTGTGGCAGCCAATCTTGGTTAATGGCATACATAGGCTGTCAATCGTCAATTCCCTCTTAAGGAAGGTATCTAATGTTACCATAATCCTCAAACCTTCCTTAGCCCATTGTTTCATTGGATATAAAATCTTCTTTCCTTAGTTGTGCACATCTATCCCAAGAATCACGTCTGGAGATGTTGGGGCGAATTTTGAGACAACAGCAACTGTTATTATATAAATAGACTCGTCTCGATAAGATTTGAATTGAAATTCCTACATAGAGTTCGACATCAAAGTTGAACACATATAACATAATATAATGAAAAAGTAAATCCTAATAGTCCCATAATTTTGTTTGTTTTCCTAAATTATCCCGTAAAAGATAAGTTAACTCAATCAATCCGGTAACTATGCTAATTTTAGCCCAATCCATCCCACCCACCCCTAATGACAATTAACACTGACGTGGCAGTGGATGGTACTACCACGTCAACCCCATTAGATGCACAAATCCACTGTCATGTCAGCCTTAATTGTCATTAAGGGGGGATGGGATAGATTGAGCTAAGATTATCAAGTTATCGGATGGATTGGATTAAATTCATTTTTAATGGGATGGTTCGGGAAAACAAACAAAATTATGAGACCATTTAAGTTTTTTTTTTTTTTTTACAAATAATATACATAACATATTTTCAGGAGATAAAAGGTCATTCATACAAAAAAAAAGATAGATATATATAAAGTGAGGTGTGAGATGAAGGTGTGAGATGACGGAGGACATGAAAGGAGTAGTTGGAGGTCCGGCGACAACGAAACCTGTGGAGGGGAGGAGGACTGCAGAGAAAGGAGTATGGAGAAGGAAGGGAGCTGAGGGCGGACATGGTAGTTTAGAGAACAAATGGAAAGGGACTGAAGGCAACTCGACCAGGTCAAGAGGGCAGCAAACAATTAGTGAGAGCTTCATTGGAGAGGGGAGTAAGGGTCGTGGGAAATTTATTGGAGTGTTCGTTGGTAATATTCCTGTGGGAGTCCCAAATGTGCATGTACTAAGGGTTATTGACAAGGTGGCTAGGGTGAGAGATTGGTTTGTTTCGGCCCGGAGATGGCCGGATAAAGGATTTATGTTCGGGTTTTTCCGATTTAGTAGCATGGCGGAAGCTGAGATGGTCATAGATAGAATGAAGGATAAGACGTTCTATGGGAGGAGACTGAGGGTGAACTGGGCAAACCCTAGCAGGCGGAACATAGTGGCGACTGGAGCATTCCATACAAACAGAATCATCCAAGATCGTGCCGGAAAAGCTATTGTTGACAGGAGAGCATCAAATGGTGACAAGATGATCCATGCATCATGGCGAGATGAAAGATCATATGCTGAAGTGCTAAAGGGGGTAGGAGTTCAGAAAAGGATAAGAATGGCAGTAGGGGCTTGCTGCGCATTGAAGAAGTGCACAGTAACTTAGAACAACTTCAAAGGGCGGCTGTGATTGAATTAAGAAAACTCGAAGTGTTGCTGGATTTCCAGGATTGGTTGTTCATTAATTACAAGGAGTGTGAAAAGGTTATATATGGTGGAGGATTTATGGTGGTAGCGGTGTTTAACAGCCAGGATCAACGGAACAAGTTCTTGTCGGATCGGGGAGATGGGACGTTTTTGGAGTGGAAGAGGAGATGGGATTGTGGGGTGATAGCGCGGAAACAGTTAGTGTGGGTTTATGTGTTCGGAGTGCTGTTCTCTGCATGGGGGGAGGAGAATATCCGGAGACTGGTGGAAGGGTGGGGAACGGTGATCAGATTGGATAAGGAGACCGAGGAGCGAAAGAGGATGGACAGGGCAAAATTGTTGGTAGCATTGAATTATGAAGCCAATATTCCATCGGAAATAAATATTAAACTGGGAAGGTATTCTTCAACAATAAGGATTGTGGCTAACTATTGGGAAGCGGTGGTTATAGCGGATGATGCCGGGGGGGATGGGTGTGCAGAGTCATCGGAGGCCCAGGCAAAAACGGAGGCGGCTGAGGGTATGCCGGAGAAGAGGAGTGGCAAAGAGTCCGGGAAAACGAGTGGCAAAGGATCCAGGACCTGCATGTATGGGGAATCGGAACAATCTGAAGAGAGGTTGCATGGAGGCGACATAATTGAAAAGGTGGCGGATTCCCAAATTAATGATGAAAGGGTGGCTGGCGGGTGCTATGCTCGAGGTGGGGAAAATTTATTACAAAGGGAGGATTTAGGATCAGTGGAAATAATAGAACCCAGGGTTAAGTACTTGGAGGGCCAACTGGAAGTTAGGGCGGCTGGGGGATCCAGTAAGCTAGAGGAATTGGGCCTGGGGCCTATAGGTGTTGGGCTGGAGAGTGATGAGGCATTTGATAATAATTGGGTTGGAAATGGAAGAGGGTCGGTTGATCCATTAGCTGGACAGGGGGCAGAAAAAGAGATAATACAGGAGGGGAACACAGATGCCGGATTGGGGAGTGTGGGAAGGGAAATTAGTGGCTCTTTCTCAGGAAAGTTCCAGAAAATTATCGAAGAAGAGGTGAATAATACTCGAGAAGAAAGAATGGAAGGCTCGTGTGGGAGAGATGAGGATTTGGACCAAGGGGAGGTGGAGGTCTCTAAACAGATGGATGGACTGGAAGGGACTACAGGGAATGTAGGATTGGAGGTACATTCGGGATTGGAGGGGATGAGTGAAATAAGGGCAGTGGAGGAGGCGTTAGCTGAAGTTGTGGAAGGCAGGAAGGGAGTGAAACGCGGAGGAAGGAAAAGGGAAGTGAGGGGAAGACCGCCTAAGAGTGGAGGCCCAACCTCGAAAAACTGGGGGAAGGGGGCTGAAGAGGAGGGCTTCGCAAGATTACAATTCTCTACCATAAGACTTAAGGAGGGGGTTAGGCTGGTGGATCTGTCGGAGGCGGAACAGGTTTTGGATCTAGCTGAATTGTTGGGCTTAGAATGTAGCCTGAAGAGGGAGAGGGCGGTTCAGGTGGTCAGAGGGAAAATCGTTAAAGAGTGGTAAGGGGGTGGTTGGTTTTGAGTCAAAGCTATTGACAGATGAAGATCATAACATGTAGTTTGAGAGTTTTGAATGGTGGGGTGAGGAGGAGAGCATTGATGCGGTTGTGTAAGAAAAGTAGGCCTATCATCGGGTGTTTTCAAGAGACAAAGATATGGAGATCAGGGTGGGGCTGGTTTGCCGATTATGGGGATCAAAGGAGTGCAAGTTCTATTCAGAACCTGCTGTCGGCAATGCAGGAGGTATTCTGATAATTTGGGATGATAATTGTTGCCATTTTCAAGTGATTGAACAGGCCCATAACTATATCTGGATAAAGGGTAACATTTGTGGAATAGTCCAGGATGTGAATTTTATTTGTGTACATACACCCAATAACAGACAAGACAGAGGAGAGTTTTGGAGTATAGTGGCCCAAAAAATCGATGCAGCGAATGGGGATTTGTGGTGCATATTAGGAGATTTTAATTCAGTGGTGAGCGAGGGAGAAAGAGTTGGAGCTAGCGAAGTCCGGGGATCGGGTAGAGAGTTCAGGGAGTTTATAAATCACTTGGGGTTGGTAGATTTACCGATGGAGGATGGGCAATTTACGTGGATTGGGGGGGGGGGGGGGGGTAAAGCGCGTAGTCAGTTGGATAGATTCTTAATATCACCTGGGTGGCTGAGTATATCAAGAGCTGTTATACAACGACGGTGTGATTCGATTCTCTCGGATCATTACCCGGTCAGCTTGGAGATCGAGGAGAAAGATTGGGGTCAGAAACCGTTTCGAATGTATAATTACTGGATGGATGAGAGAGCTTTTGGCGAATTAGTTAGGGCGGCGTGGGATGTGGCAGGGCCTAGCAGAGGGAGCAAGATTTTTGGGAGATTTAGAGCGTTGAAAGGAAAAATTAAGGAATAAAAATTAAGGAATGGGACGGTTACGGGGCTGTCGAGCTGGAAAATAGAACGAAGCAATTAATGGAAGAAATCAATACAATTGAAGAAAGTTTTAATGTGAGAGATGTGACGGAGGAGGTTAAAACAGAATGGATTGGGAAGAAAAAGGAATTGGAAAAATTGTTTTTAGCGGAGAAAAGACACTGGTTTCAAAAATCCAGAGTGAGGTGGATAAAGGATGGCGATCTAAATACAAGGTTCTTGCATGCCGTGACTTCAATAAATAGAAAGAGAGGCCATATTGCTGCTATTAAAATAGATGGGGTGATGGAAGACGATCCGGTGGAAATTAAAAAAAAGGGTTTTTTCTTACTTTCAAAGTATGTTTATACAGAAGCAGGAAATTATTTTCAAGCTTGATCATTTGGGGTTGGTTAAGATGGGAGCGGAAAATAAGAGGTGGCTGGTACGGAATTTTTCTGAGGAAGAGGTTAGAGAGGCAGTGTGGAGTTGCGACGGGAATAGGGCTCCCGGCCCCGACGGTTTTAAAATGGGCTTCTACAAAAAAATTTGGGGAACAATCGAGGGCGATCTAATGGAAGTTTTTAAAGTACTGGAGAGTGGTGGCTGCCTTCCAAGGGAAATGGGTAGTTCTTTTGTAAAGCTCATCTCAAAGGTTGATAATCCAAATGACTTTAGGGGACTTTCGGCCTATTTCTTTAGTCGGAAGTGTATACAAGATTGTGGCAAAAATATTGGCTCGAAGACTACAGAATGTTATAAGTGATTTGGTAGGAGCTTATCAAATAGCCTTTATGAAAGGGAGACAAATAATGGATGGTGTTTTGGTGGCTGCTGAGGTAATTCATTCGACTCAAAAAGCAGGGCGACGGGGCTTTGTTGTGAAGCTAGATTTTGCAAAGGCATACGATAACGTATCATGGGAAGTATTAATCAGAGTAATGGAAGCTATGAACTTCGATGACACGTGGGTGAAGCTTTTAGGCACAAACCTGCTACATAACTCTCGACTTTCTTTAAACTATAATTCTCATAGGATTGTTCAAGATCATGCCTAATTTGCCTACCGAAAGCGCACGGTATCAAGCCTGCAGTATTTATTTTTAATTGTCGGGATCGTTCTCTGGAGAGTTACATGATAGAAGTGTTTTGATAGAATTACAGATTCTAGAACTTAGTACTTCCTCTGGTTTATGATTGGTGTAATGATGTTATCTAACGAAATGCTACTGAAAAGTAAAATGCATAAAAGCTGTAAAGAAAATAAAAGCAAGTTCTATTAAAAGCAATGATAAAATGAATTTATGAATTCATAAGTTAAAGATGTTGTAGACTCAATGACAATCAAACAAAATAGGACTATGATGAAGTAATCATACTTCAATAATTAGTAATAAAACGAGAGCTCATTGAGATAAGAAAAATCCTTTATGCAGGTTAATCAAATCTTCATGTCTTTGATCACTTTCCCAAGACAAGTACTGGTGATCCAGTGTCATGACATTTTTACGCACAAAAATCATGAGATAGAATTACTAGGGAATGATCGGTCAGACTCATTGCCTAGCAAAAGCTTTGAGAATTATGACTTAATCCGTCTCTTTCAGATTCTGATTAAGCCATTGAAAACCCAAGGTCACATCTAAATCATCATGCACTCATCTGAAGTTGAAGTTACTCTCTTTATTACTCTGGGGATGGATAAGTATCGTATGCCCCTATATTGGATGTCCTTTACAAGAAATGAAAAGCAAGTATTTAAATCTATCATCCAATGGTTACACAAGACTTAACTTCTCAGAGTAATTCCTTCAAGTATTTATAAGAAATAATAGTCCTGTAAGTATATCAAGATGAAATTGCTATTCAAAATCATTGACTTATCTGGACTACTCAGATTCATACAGATGTATTAGCATAAGAATTCTCTGTAAACAATTCTAAATACCCATGACTTGACTCAGGATTAATGAAATTCAGGAAGTTTCTTAACCTCCTACCCATAGCATATGAATAAAGAATCATAAAACTATGAACCCTGGAAGTTAACTCTTCCAGATTCTCATTAATTATTAGGACAAAAGATGGTTTTTGAAACATCTTTCCCTTTTAAACGACAGGTACTGAATGCCCATCTAAAGAACAAGTTTGTTCTTTATCAACCTGAGTAAATAATGTTTGGGGAAACTTATATCATCATCTCTCTCAATGTGCTAGTGAAAGTAATCATATGAATTTCAAGTATGAAATGTAAGTCTATATTAAGAAGTAGGAATACTCAACATAGTCTGAGAAATATCCCAAAATATCATAGGTATAAGTAGTAATATATGTATAAAGAAACGAAGAGGGTTCTGAGTCCTCTTAAGGAAAACGCTATGGTGCTCCAAAAATATAGAGTAGTAGCTAGAAAGAATTAGGAAATTACTTTCCCATGAAAAAGATTTGAGAAATAATTCTGCAAAATAAATGTCCAAGATAGCTCGCAGTAACTGTCTTGGGTTTCAAACTATGAAAATTTTAGTTTTCCGCGCTCTATATCTGTACGGCGTGGAGGGAGCTATTATTCAAAGAATATTCCTCAGATTTAGTTAATACAGAGAACTGAATCTCTCGCAGTAAATTTGGAAAAAATGCAGCGAGGTTACTCAATTCCCGTTTATAGAATAGGGGTTATATACCTATATAGAATAAATCCTTGGCATCCTAAGAGTAGGAACCAATTCTGACGCTATATTAGGATAACTCCCTCGCTTTGTCCAAATGAACATCGCGGGGGCCCTGACATAACTTTTTTATGAATAAAGTGTTAGGATAACTCCTCGCGCTATCTTTATACGAATGTAGCGATGATAAATCCTTATATGAAGGTAAAAGGCAAGACTCTGTAATTGATTATAATTCTTCCTCGCCTCACTCTTTCAATTAGAATATAGCGAGGAAAGAATCATATTCTCTTGAAAGATTAAGTGTTCAGAGTATTTAATTCTTAAAGATTATCACACCATGTTTAACACTGCATGGGTCTTTAAGAACTTCAATTAATCTTAACACTAATCTTTAAAAGTTGCATTAAGATTTGAAATCAAAGTTTACGGAACAGTTGAAACTTTATGAAATCAATAATTCTACCAAGATAATACCTAACTCAATAATAACATTCAAATTTCCTGAGAATTATTGTCAATCAGATTATAATTCGGTAATTCAGAAGATGATTCAAATATGAATCTGCAAATCTGACTAACATTTTCATATCAAATTTCCAAAGCGAACATTAAAACTGAAGTTTATATATCTCGAACAGAGTTAAAGAATATCAATTCCAGCTAAATCATTCAAGATTGCAACCAAAGATAAAAACAAGAGATCAAAAATCCAATCTTCCTTCATATATCATGAATTGCAAGAAAATTAAAAACGAGTACACCTGGAAATCAGATTGAAATCAGAATATCGCGAATTTGATCGAAGAAGTCGGTAAAATAAGATGGCGATCGTCATAATGGATGAACAGAATCAATCCAATAGCAAATCCTTCTTTCCAGAGTACTCTCTAACTAATCTACTAATGAAATTCAAAGAAATCTACTGCGAATCGAATTACAAATCTGAAGAACTCGAAATGAAATTGCAGAAAAGTAAACCCTACTAACTAATCTACTAATGAAATTCAATGAAATCTATTGTTCATCCATTATGACGATCGCCATCTTGTTTTACCGACTTCTTCGATCAAATTCGCGATATTCTGATTTCAATCAGATTTCCTGGTGTACTCGTTTTTAATTTTCTTGCAATTCATGATATATGAAGGAAGATTGGATTTTTGATCTCTTGTTTTTATCTTTGGTTGCAATCTTGAATGATTTAGCTGGAATTGATATTCTGTAACTCTGTTCGAGAGATATAAACTTCAGTTTTAATGTTCGGTTTGGAAATTTGATATGAAAATGTTAGTCAGATTTGCAGATTCATATTTGAATCATCTTCCAAATTATAATCTGATTGATAATAATTCTCAGGAAATTTATGAACGAGAGAAAAACTGAGCTATTCTTTTCGTCCTCCAGTTGTTCTGAGCTGATCTCCCAAGTGTCTTATTTATAGATGTGCATAGTAACTGCTTTCCGCCTTGGAAAATAACTGCTCGCGTCAGAGTAGCTCTCCTCACGCCTTGTCCTAGTTCCTTCTAAGCGTGAGTCAAAATGAAGTTATCTTTCTCATTAAGGCGAGGCAATCTCGATCTTACTTCCTCTCGCCGTAACTCTTCTAGTTTCCATCTCGCATTGACTTCTTCCGCACGCGATGTCAACTTGATCACTGCGTAGCCTTCAATTTTGCACTTTTCCTTGGACTTGTCCAGATTTCAACCTTAAGGTCCCCGCGACATTCCCATTCTTCCCTCGCAATGTTTACTGCGAGCTTGTAACTTGTACCCTGCTTGATCAACGAAGCGAGGATTAGTTCAAATAAAAACATGGCGAGAGACACTTATGTAAAAATCTACAACTTTCAGGCTATTTTGTGCAATTTCCAAACATCCTCCTGATCTTGATCTTTCTGAGATCTTTTCATATCTTCTCCCATTCTTGATTAAAAATCTAGGAAAAATATGATCAAACATTATCTCTAAGACACAAAATTGGATGAAAATGACTGTCACCAGTGACTGTCATCACCATCCTCACATTTAGAACCACTTGTCCTCAAGTGGTAAGAAACTTATAAAGTTTCAAAGAACAAGTCCAATTTGTGGCTTCCAAGATTTACATATTATTAAAAGATCTTCCCTGGATCATTGCCTTCTCTTTTTCAATTATCTCAAGCTCAACTCATTCAACTGATTGATGCTTCATACCCGACTCCTGATTTACCTGTCTTCATAAAGATATTAAAAAAAACTGATTTGCATTTTTGTGAACTATTGTTTTGCTCCTTAGTTAGTCAAATCTCTCCTTTCACGCTCAATCCTGTCCAACTTATGTGCATAATTTGTGTTTCTGAATTCTTGGCCAAAACTACAAATATTTAAAATTTCTCCTTTTTTTTTAAAAAAAAAGGGGTGGCTTTTCATGGCTTTCAATAGCTCGGTTTCACATTATCAGGAGGAATCTCATATCCTGAATTGCAGATGAAACTTCAACTCCCCTACCCTTAACCTTGCTCTTTTTAGAGTTTTTCAACTCTTAAGTCAGAGGGGTAGCTGTGCCAGCTATGTATATCCATATTGTTTTACCACGTTTGTTTCTATTATTCCCTTGTTCCGGCCTTGAATCCATCATTCACTAATATGCACACTCATCTTTCAAGAGAGAATAGATCAGATCAATCCTTCTAATCTTGGTGCAATTTGTTGTTTATAGTATGCAAATCACTCAAGTCAATAAAATCACAAAGTCTTCAAACTATTCATCTAGTAATGACATCAAAGAATAATCCTGATCAAATTTTGCATATCAATCAAAACTTGAACCTTTCACCTCGCTTTGTAAATTTTAACAAAGCGTGAGTCAAAGCACGAACACTTGAATAAAAAGAAACAAATGCTTAATACTCAAAACCTGATTGAAAAATTCCTTCTTTTCCTTCTTAGTCCATCACAGCTTCATTTCTTGAATTCCTGAAAAACAACAAAAAAAAAAAGAATAATCAATGATCATAAGAAAAAGGGAATACGACTCTGTTAACCTGTGTAGTATCCCACCCCCTTTTTTTTAATCCAGAAACTCAGAAAAATTTTGGATTTTCCAAATATTCGGTTTGAATATTTAAATCTTGTTGACCAATATATTCTTAAGCCTGTGCCCATTTACAGTCTTTTCTCCTTCATTTAGCATAATTGTGACAGCTCCCTTATCATGAACAGCTACAACGGGGAACGGCCCTGTCCACCTTGATCTCAGCTTTCCTGGAAACAATTTCAAACGAGAATTATAAAGCAAAACCATTTGACCAACATAAAATTCTTTATATTTTATTTTTGCATCATGAATTTTCTTGGTTCGATCTTTATAAATCTTGCTGCTTTCATAAGCTTCTAATCTCATTTCTTCCAATTTCGACAGATCAAATTTTCTCTTTTCTTGCCCCGATTGGACATCCATATTGAGCATCTTGATGGCCCAATATGCTCTATGTTCTAACTCAACTGGAAGGTGACAAGCTTTGCCAAAAACTAATCTGTAAGGGGACATTCATATAGGAGTCTTAAAAGCAGTCTTGTATGCCCATAAGGCATCATCAAGTTTCTTGGACCATTCTTTCCTTGTAATATTTACAGAAGCCTGTAAAATGTGCTTGATCTCTCTGTTGGATACCTCCACTTGTCCACTTGTTTGAGGATGATATGGCGATATCTAACTTTATGATGCACACCATACTGCTTAAGTAATTTCTCAAAAAGCTTATTCACAAAGTGAGATCCCCCATCAGATATTATGGCAAGAGGGGCTCCAAACCTTGTGAAAATGTTCTTTTGAAGAAATTTGGTTACTTGTTTAGCCTCATTATTAGGCAAGGCTACTGCTTCAACCCATTTTGAGAAATAGTCCACAACTACTAAAATGTAATGATTACCAAATGAAGGGGGAAAAGGTCCCACAAAATCAATCCCCCAGACATCAAATATTTCTACTTCTAAGATTCATTTTTTGGCATTTCTTCCCTCATTGAAACATTTCCCAATCTTTGGCATCTGTCACACATCTTTATAAGTTTCTTGCAATCCAAAAAGATAGTTGGCCAAAAGAAACCACAGTCTAGAACCTTTCTAGCTGTTCTTGCAGGGCCATGATGGCCTCCTAAAGGATTCTCATGACATTTCCTAACAATTTGGAATCCTTCTTTCTCATGAACACAGTGTTTGATAACTTGGTCTGAACAAAACTTAAATAAGAAAGGGTCATCCCAGTAGTATTTCTGATTTTCTCTGAAAAATCTCAACTTCTGATGTGAGTCTTTAAACTTCGAATAATTTTACAAGCCAGATAATTGGCAAAATCAGAGAACCAGGGACAATCAAATTGATGTAGCTGCAAAGCATACAATTGCTCATCTGGGAATTTGTCATTCACAACTTCCTCCTTTTCTGTTCTTTCCTCCAATCTTGAAAGATGATCTGCTACTCCATTGTCTTTCCCTTTTCTGTCTTTAATGATAATATCAAATTCTTGCAAAAGTAAAACCCATCTTATCAACCTTGGTTTAGCTTCTTGCTTTGAGAAAAGATATCTTAATGCAGAATGATCCGTGTACACTTTAGTCTGAGCTCCAAAAAGATATTGCCTAAACCTATCAAAGGCAAATACTACAACATATATTTACTTTTCTGTAGTGGTATAGTTTATCTAAGTATCATTAAGAGTATGACTGGCATCGTAAATCACATGATGTTTGCCTTCTTTGTGCTGCCCCAAAACTGCACCCACTGCATTTTCACTAGCATCACACATAAGTTCAAATGGTAAATCCCAATCAGGAGATTGAACTATGAGTGATGTGATAAGTTTATCCTTCAGAGTTTTAAAGGCAATTAAACAATCTTCATCAAAGATAAATGAAACATCCTTATGAAGAAGGTTGCATAAGGGTCTTGCTATTTTAGAAAAATCCTTAATGAACCTTCTGTAAAAACCAGCATGACCAAGAAAACTCCTTACTGCCTTGATTGTTTTAGGAGGTGGTAGATTTGCTATCACAAAAACTTTAGCTTTGTCTACTTCTATTCCTGCTCTGGATACTTTGTGTCCTAGTACAATGCCTTCTTGAACCATAAAGTGACACTTTTCCCAATTGAGAACCAAGTTGGTGTCTTCACATCTCTGCAAGATTTTTGACAGATTTTGTAAGCAGACCTCAAAATCATTACCATAAACACTAAAATCATCCATGAATACTTCAATGCATTTCTCAACAAAATCAGAAAAGATACTCATCATGCATCTTTGAAAAGTGGCAGGAGCATTACATAATCCAAAGGGCATTCTTCTGTAAGCAAATGTTCCATAAGGACAAGTAAAAGTTGTTTTCTCATGATCATCACTAGCAATTACTATTTGATTATAACCAGAGTAGCCATCTAAAAAGCTATAAAATGGTTTACCTGAAAGTCTTTCAAACATTTGATCAATAAAAGGTAAAGGGAAATGATCTTATCTTGTGGCAGTATTTAATTTCCTATAATCAATGCAAACTCTCCAACCAGTTACTGGTCTTGTGGCTACTTCATCACCATGTTCATTGGTCACAATGCAAATTCCACCCTTTTTGGGTACAACTTGTGTTGGACTTACCCATTTGCTATCAGAAATAGGATAGATTATACCTGCATCGAGTAGCTTGATTACCTCCTTTCTGACAACTTCCTGCATTGGTGGATTTAGCCTTCTCTATGGTTGTCTGGATGGTTTATACTCATCTTCCATCAGAATCCTATGCATACAAATGTGAGGACTAATGCCTTTAATATCAGCTATAGTCCAAGCAATTGCCTGAATATGACTTTTAAGAATACACACTAAAGCTTGTTCTTGTTCTTCACTCAATTTGGATGAAATTATTACCGGAAGCTTCTTTTTATCTGCCAAGAAGGCATACTTAAGATGTTTTGGTAATACTTTAAGTTCAAGCTCTGGTGGGTTTTCTATAGATGGGATTAATTTACTTCGAGTTTTGACTTCCAATTTTAAATCAGGTCCTTCTTCCGGAGGATCTGTTTTATCAGTATCATCCTCAGATTGCTCTGAAGATGTCACATCCTCACTTTCTGATCCGTCTTTGATTTCACTAGTCTCAGGATCAGCAAATCTAACCGCGCACAAGTAAGCAAACTTAGCATCTTCAGCATTTTTGAGTGGGGTGAGAGTGTTCTCGGTTACATCAGTAGAAAAGAGATTGAAGCTATCTAGAATATTTTCTACCTCTATGTTACTAGAGTCAACTCCCCTTTTATTTACATTGGATTCAAAAGCATTAAAAGGATATGCTGCCATTTTCATCATGTCGAAAGTGACTTCCTAGTCGTCTACATGCAGCTTGACAATGCCATTCTTTGCATCAATCATTGCTCCTGCAGTCACCAGGAATGGCCTCCCCAAAATAATGGGAATTCTAACATCTTCATCAATGTCCAGGATAATGAAGTCAGCTGGAAAACATAGGCCTCCTGTCTTACTAAAACATCTTCAATGATTCCTTCTAGTCTAGTGCCTGACTAATCAGCAAAGAAGAGGGTCATGTTCACTGGCCTCATCCTCCCAAGCTCCAGCCTTTTGGCCATAGCAAGTGGCATCACATTGATGCTGCTTCCTAGGTCACAAAGTCCTCGTCCGGCTTCTTTGTAGTTGATGATGAGAGGTAAAGTGAAACTCACCGGATCTTCAAGTTTTGGAGGTATCCTTTGTTGAAGAACCATGCTGCAATTCTGATTTAAGACCACCATCTACTGTTCTCCTGCACTTCTTTTCCCTGAAATCAATTCTTTCAGAAACTTAGCATAAGTGGGCATTTCTGTAATTAATTCAACCAAAGGGATTGAGATTTCTATGGCCTTAATCTTTTCAAGAAAGTTCCTAAATTTAATTTCTTGAAGATTATTTTTGAGTCTCCCAGGGTATGGGACCCTGGGCATGTGTTCATCGAGTTGATCTTTTTTGGTACCTGTAGAGTTAAGGGTGTTATTACCTCCCTCTTTTTCCTTTGCAAAGGAATGTTCTGAGACATTCTTTTCCAGACCCTTTTTCTCAAGGATTTGCCTTTCCTCAAACTGGTTATCCTCTTCCAAAGTTTCTACCTCTTGGAACTTCTTTTGCAACAACCTATCTCTCTTCTTTTCAAACTCAGGGTCGACAACTTGTTTTCCTCCCCTTAAAGTGACTGCTTTACATTGTGGATTAGTTTCTGAAGAGCTTGGTAGTTTTCCTTTTTCTCTCTGCTGCAATAACTTTGCCATCTCTGTCACAGAATTCTCAACACTCTTTATTGAAGCCTGCAACTGGTTGTTTGTCTCAGTCTGCTTAGTAATGAACTCCTTCAGGGCATTCTCAACTTTTGTGACATAAGTGTTGTCTTGAACAGTAGGGTAGGCTACTGGTGGAACTGGCTGCGGTGGAAAATTTGCAGGTATTGGTGTAAATGGTCCAAATGGCCTGTTTTGCTGGTTCATTTGTTGAGGAGGTCTCTGAGGATACGTTTGTTGCTGTGGATAGAATTGTTGCTGAGGACGGAACTGCTGCTGATTCTGTTGAGGTGGATTCAGAAGATGTGCATTTTGTGCATTTTGTGTGTTACCATAACTCAAGTTTGGATGTTTGTTCTGAAAACCAGTGTAATTACAACTTTCATCTTGCTTTAGTGCTTCTTGAAGCTGTGGGCATTGGTCATCATGATGGGGTCCAGAACAAATTCCACACTGATAAACTTGTTCCATAGGTGTGGGTTGAAGAATCATCATTGGTTGTTGTTGTTGCTGCTGAATATGTTGGCTTGCTTTCTGAGCTAGCTGTAACTCTGCAATCTGTTTAGTGAGTGCTGCAAATTTTTCCTCATTTTTATCTGTATGGATAACAAGACTCTTTCTTGTGGGTGATGGTGGATCATCATCTTGAAGAACTGCTCTGTTGGCGGTCATGGTGTCTATGGTTGACCATGCCTTCTCGAGTTTCATCTGAAGTAGTTGTTCTCACCCAGTGGCATTAATCATCACTTGCCATGTGTGAGAAAGTTCTGTGAAAAAGATCTTCAATAATCTTCTATCTGTGATGCCATGCTGTGGACATCTTTTGAGCATATCAAAGAATCTATCTCGAGCATCCTTCAGTGATTCTCCTTTTCTCATCTAAAAGCTAGAAATCTTTTCTACCCATTCATCTATTTTACTTTCTGGAAAGTATTTGAGCAAGAAATTTTTGACTAATTCTGGCCAGGTTGCTTTTTGCTGAACATTCAGAGAGTCGTACCACTCCTTTGCAGATCCATCCAGAGAAAATGGAAACATGGCCAACTGAATACTCTCTCTTGAAGCCCTTCCCTTCTTTACAGTCTTACTCAACTCAACAAACTTTTTCAGGTGCAAGTGTGGATCTTCAGCACTTAAGCCAAAGAATGCTCTAGAAGATGCAAGATTCAGTATACCAGGTGGTATATCTACTTCTTCATCTGTTCCAGCTAATTATTGATCAACATTTGGTTGCCAAAATTGATACTGTTCCTCTTGAGGTTTTGGAACAGGGTTGACATAGTTTGGTGGAAAGTAGTGCTGATGAGCAAACTGTGGTATAGCAGCTCTTTGAGGTGCTTGAAATTGTCCTCGAAGTGGCATGTTGTTCTGATTTCCGGGCTGTCCATTAGGTAGATTCCCGAGTCCGTCATTCTGTCCAATGTTTGCCATCCCAGTTATTGTCGAGAGATTCCCTTCTGCAAGATCTCTTTGTCTCCTTCTAGCGTTTGCTCTAATCAGCCTTGCTGTTCTTTCAAGTTCACAATTAAAAGGAAGCAAAGGTTGCCTTGAAGATCGAGTTGTTCTTTCGCTCATAAACTGTTGAGATTTCTCCTGTGGACAAAATGAAAGAATTAGTGGAATTATAAAGTTAATAAATGATAATTACAAATAAACCAAAGAATATATGTAGTTCGAAAATTCATAACGCTACACCCTCCCCGGCAACGGCGCCATGAAGCTTTCAGGCACAAACCTGCTACATAACTCTCGACTTTCTTTAAACTATAATTCTCATAGGATTGTTCAAGAGCATGCCTAATTTGCCTAACGAAAGCGCACGGTATCAAGCTTGCAGTATTTATTTTTAATTTTCGGGATCGTTCTCTGGAGAGTTAAACGATAGAAGTGTTTTGATAGAATTACAGATTCTAGAACATAGTACTTCCTCTGGTTTATGATTGGTGTAATGATGTTATCTAACGAAATGCTACTGAAAAGTAAAATGCATAAAAGCTGTAAAGAAAATAAAAGCAAATTCTATTAAAAGCAAGGATAAAATGAATTTATGAATTCATGAGTTAAAGATGTTGTAGACTCAATGACAATCAAACAAAATAGGACTATGATGAAGTAATCATACTTCAATGATTAGTAATAAAACGAGAGCTCATTGAGATAAGAAAAATCCTCTATGCAAATTAATCAAATCTTCATGTCTTTGATCACTTTCCCAAGACAAGTACTGGTGATCCAGTGTCATGACATTTTTACGCACTGAAATCATGAGATAGAATTACTAGGGAATGATCGGTCAGACTCATTGCCTAGCAAAAGCTTTGAGAATTATGACTTAATTTGTCTATTTCAGATTCAGATTAAGCCATTGAAAACCCAAGGTCACATCTAAATCATCATGCACTCATCTGAACTTGAAGTTACTCTCTTTATTACTCTGGGGATAGATAAGTATCGTATGCCCCTATATTGGATGTCCTCTACAAGAAATGAAAAGCAAGTATTTAAATCTATCATCCAATGGTTACACAAGACTTAACTTCTCAGAGTAATTCCTTCAAGTATTTATAAGAAATAATAGTCCTGTAAGTATATCAAGATGAAATTTCTATTCAAAATCCTTGACTTATCTGGACTACTCAGATTCATACAGATGTATTAGCATAAGAATTCTCTGTAAACAATTCTAAATACTCATGACTTGACTCAGGATTAATGAAATTCAGGAAGTTGCTTAACCTCCTACCCATAGCATATGAATAAAGAATCATAAAACTATGAACCCT